>JAZEWU010000034.1:6734763-6768691 GCA_036362915.1 Geotria australis
GCAGCGGCACTACTTGGGGTGTCTTCCCGGCTGTTGTGCACCACCGCACCACGGCACCACCACACCACACACCACCACTCCACTACACACCACACCAAACCCCCGGCGTTGTGGTCAAAGGCAACGAAGGTACATTGTGGCTCAAACGCAAAATGGAAATATTTACACACTAATCCCAGCGTACATATGCGCGTGTCACCCCACGGACGGTATGGACTGTATAGACTGTAGCGAAAGTGGGTGCTGTTTGCGAGCACCTATTGCCCCCGGCGCGGTCGCATTGTAGCGGCGTGACTAGCAACGCCACGCGCGGCCGCCTTTATCTCTACATACCTGTTCCCACCCCGCAAGGCCCGGCGGAGGAAAGCCTAACGCGGAGGTTCAGCAGCCCGTGGACGCAGCAAGAAGCGTCATTGGCGCGATCTCCCGGAGTGGCAGCCCTATCACACACCACCCCTGCTCCCGCTACATTCCGCAGCTCGGATAAGCATCGCCTCACGCTCCGCGCCGCTTGATTGGACGAGACACGTCTCTCACAGAGGCCGAGACCAATGACGGCTCGGCTCGCCGGGTTCACGTGAGCAAGCCAGCCAATGGAAGGCATGGCCCAGTGGACCGTAGGTCTGTACGCTCTAGGGTTTCCAAGGCGCCGCCTGTGCCGGTCTGGGCCGCGCGGCTCCCCCGGGGCGGGTCGCGACTCCGCGGGAGAAACGAGGAGGAGGGCCCGCGCAGCGCACGCTCTCACCGCGAGGAGGCGACGAGACGCGGGGCCCGGGAGGACGCGGACGAGGCGCTCGGCTGGCGCGGCCCTGGCAAACTTGGCCGCGATCGGATATGAGCCCCCGCGGCCGGACGTCACGGCCGTCGACGTCACGCGGTCCTGCCCGTGACGTCACGACCGCTGCCCGACCGACTCAAGTGAGACATGACGTGTGCTCTGGCAGGGGTGCACAAGATAGATAGATGTTTATTATTACAGCAGAGAAATACCCAGTGAGCTTGCAAGCTCTTTACGGGACTGCAATCAACACACAGCTCAACACATTCATCCATTCTCAGGAACCGCGTAATAATAATAATATCAATTTATATAGCGCCTTTTACCCGAGGGTCACAAAGCGCTGCACAAGGGCCGCGTGGATGGGTGGATGGGTGAGTGGATGGGTGATTGGAGGCGAGCGGATGGGTGAGTAGGTAGGTGCGGGAGCGACAGCCCAGTGGTTAGCGCACTGGACTACAAATCTGGCGACCCGAGTTCGAATCCCGCTCATGGCCAACACCAATCGCCTGTGCCAGGCTCGCCGACAAGAGGTCACGGGAAAGACCCACCACCAATCACCACCTCCACCACCACACCATCTCCACCAACCACGGCCATCTACACCACCGATACCATCTCCACCACCCATCGCCTCCACCTGCTCCCCCTCCACCATCTCCACCAGCATCTCCATTCACCAAACACAAAGATCCCCCGTATAGCCTTAATAGACCGTAGGGTACTCATTTGAGGCCGAGTCGACCTAGGGGAGGCCCAGGACCGGTTCAGAAAATCGTCACCGGTGTTGGCCATGAGCGGGATTCGAACGCGGGTCGCCAGATTTGTAGTCCAGTGCGCAAACCACTGGGCTACCGCTCCCGCACCTACCCGCCCACTCACCTCCACTCGCCTCCACTCACCCATCCACTCACCCACATAACATAACAACCGCCACTCGCCACTAAGTGCCGGAGACGTCACCACGGCGCCTGTGCCAGGTCAGGTGCACCTTGAGGCTGTCACGTGAAGTGGCCGTAGGTTGCCGTAAAGCAGCGCTGCTTTACGCCACTGCTGTAAAGCACCTCGGCGGCCGTATTTATTGTGAGGGGTCGATACTGGGAATCGATTTTGGAAATCGATACCTTGGAATCGCTCGCATAGCGAATCATTTAATAATGGAGCTTTTGCTGCAAGATAGATCCGTATTTTTAATAAAGAAAAAATACCCATTGAGTTTTTCAACTCTCGACGGGATTCCTGCGACACCACAAACACGCGAATTGACAAAATTACAAACTAAAAAACTATGCAAACTAAATCAAAACACCACCATTTACACCGCATTGCACGTAAGTAACCGAGGACAAACTTTAAAAACTATATTTTTACACGTAAAATTCAGTACGTTCGATTAAACGCTCGATTCGAATCTGTAATGGAATCGACTGCCGAGTGGATCGATTCCCCGCAGGGCGGGATCCGATTCCCTTACATACCCGGAAGGGTGAGAGAATCGATGTTGGGGATCTCATACAAACACGCGAATTGACAATTGTACCTAGTGCAGTGTGTAAACATCGCCACTAGGGAGACAAAGGCGGCCGGGCGTGGTGCTGGTCACCCACCCCCTCGTGTGCCGTGTCGACCTTCATAGGTGCTCGCTAACGGCACTTGTCCCTACAGTCTGTTAAGGCTATATAGGGGATCTTTGTCTTTGTGGCCCATGACACCTGGGTCTATACTGTGACCTCCTGTCACATCGATTCCAATATTCGATATATTCAGGTATAGAATCGTGTAGCTGTTTACTTTTCACCGTGCATTGCTTAAATTGTTTGAGTCCGACCGAATCGGTCCCCCCCCCCGTAAACCAACGATGTATCGCAACTCTCGGGCCGCCGCGGACATAATCCTCTACAGGGCTGCGGTGAGCCGGAGCCTATCCCGGCAGACACAGGGCGCAAGGCAGGGGTATACCTAGGATAGGACGCCAGTCCATCACAGGGCACCGGGGCAATTTAGTCCGCAGGCCAATTAACCTATGCAGCAGCATGTCTTTGGACCGTGGGAGGAAACAGGAGTGCCTGGCAAAAACCCACGCGGACACGGAGAGAACATGCAAACTCCACACAGAAAGGCACCCGAGCCGGGATTCGAACCCGGTTTAGTTTGTTACATTACTCCATAGACCAGTGGTTCCCAAACTTTCACAGTTCACGGCGCCCTTAGTGCATCAGGATTTTTTCCACAGCGCCCAACGTGAGAAAATATATGGCATGTATTTGAACTGTGGGAGGAAACCGGAGTACTCTTATAATCATAATAATATCAATTTATATAGCGCCTTTCACCCAAGGGTCACAAAGCGCTGCACAAGGGCCGCGAAGAGGACGGCATTTTTCGACGTTTTCGCCTAATAATTATTATTATCATGCGAAAACGCACAAGGCCACGGCGAGAACATGCAAGCACGAAACAGAAAAGGCAACAAGACCCAGGAAGCTGTGTGGCACCAGTTCCACCCACTATGCCACCGTGCCGCCCGCCACTACATTAACTTGTTCTCCATAAAGCAAATTTTTATAAATAAAATGTTTGCTACTTCAACTTAGCATTATTATCCACTCTAACGTATGGACTGAGGTGGCAAACAAATCTGAAATACTTTCCTTTCTGTACATGTAGAATCTGTTTGTTGGATGAGGGCCTCCCCTGAGTGCGTATCGCGGTACTTATGCGACCATATTTCACACTCCTGGTCAGTGTGGGTTGAAGGCAGGATGCACAGGTGTGGGATCATACAAGTAAATACAACGGTTTCGCCTGCACTACCGACAACGTTACCTGTTATACACGATCGTCTATCTAAGCAACTCAACCCTGATTCCGAGGTCAGGCATTTCGGGTATTTATAAAACTACCCATGAAGGAGAGTTTACATTCCTGCAAATAATCATGCATTCTTTTTTACTCAATAAAGATTTGGATGCCGTTTTCCACTCCTTGCCTTGCACATAGACATCTGAATTGTTCCAGGAATGCCAGCAGATGGCATTTTTCAGTACTGCTGGCAGCTGCGCCGGAAAATATCCGCCACATGCTGGGCTCACAACTAGTGCGAGCTTCTGGCAGCCAGCTACAGCTGCACTATTAAACGCTTTCACAGAGCACCCTTTTAAAATGCCCATTGATGTTGAAGATTTCCACCAGATAAAAATCTGGTTTTCAGAGTCAGTGTAGACACCCGTCGCAACCGGAGGAATCCCGTAAAGAGCTTGCACGCTCACTGGGAATTTTTCTGCTGTAATAATACACAAACCGGCAGAGAAAACACAACACGGTGGACCCTCTGCAGTGACCCAGCGCCTTGCGAGGAGCGTGGGATGGGGGAGGCATGGATGCCTCATTCGCTTTTTTGAGCGGTCTCTGCAGTTGGTGGGTGGATCTGGGATATGCTTTTAAATAAATAATTAGCATCGTGAACACCGATGCTAATTATAAATATATTTCCTTCATAAGAATATCGTTTTATTTCATGCAAATAGGCCACGCTACGGTGTGGATGAGCGGAGCAGCCAAGCGTCGAGGTCGTATCCTTGACAAGGTGGGCGCAAGGCACACGTATCTCCTGAGAGTAATGACCATGGTAGATATGGAAGCAGACACGGGGAGAAGACAAATCAAAAATTATAGTTAAGTAACAATCATGATCGTAGAGGTAGTAGCGGAAAAAATTGAAGAGACTGTAGTAACAACCGTCAATAGCCGTGGCAATGACGAGACCGATTGATGACACTATTCGCCACAGTGAACCAGTGCATGGATACCCAGAAATCCGGCAAAGGACTCTACGTGGTATCCTAGCCAAGAGGGAGATGCAGCGTGCACCAGGAGCCCCATCCCAATGACACCGAGAGGGAGCCCAAACTTGGTCAAATTTTCACAAGGCCTTCCATGCCACAATCATTATCGCAAGGTCTTCCTTGCTAGGAGCATTTCTATCCTAAAGTCATCTTTTTTCGAATTCAGCATAGGACTATGTCATTAAATCAACGGGACAATCAGGATACGACCTATACATATTTTATTTTGTATTGTTTACATTACAGTCAGCAATCAAATACAGAGCGCAGAAACAGTTTTTGGTTAAAATGACCTTAGTTACTGCAACGTCCAACCGATGATGATCGGCGTATGTGTAATACGCTTTGCCGTAGGCATGACATGCACACCCACATGCGTGTTAGTAGGGACAACACTAGGGAATGTACCACAGGTGTGACACACAAGCCAACACCAATGGTAGTCATGCCAGTGTTATATGGATACAGGTGCCATAGGATGTAGCAAACATTACAATATCTACTAATTTACATAAATTATAAGCCAGTATAGAGATACAAGGGAAAAGTATATGCATACAAGCAAATTAGAATTCTTTATCTTACTTTCTGTACATCAAACGGGGATCGCAATTATCCAAAGTGCACATTGCTATCAAACAAAATAATTTGTTTACTTTCTTTAATGCCTATTGCCTATTCTGAAAATGTCACTATAATAATGCAGATGCTACCACATTCAAAACTAATTTTAAAGGAATATTTCATACTGACAGAACCACATTGCTCAGAGAATGTTAGGAAACCAAGTAAAGTCTTCGGACAAAGATCCAAGTTCACTCTTGGGATGTTTACTGCTTCTTCTTATCTTCTGGTGGTGTATATGGAGGAGGCTGATCCTGACAGCACACACAATAGTGTACTATTAGATTACATACGCTGGGTTCACGTATAACGTTGGTAATCATTGACCTCTTCACAGTACTATAACATTTGAAGATTTCAGTCGAGAAAGCGTGGGTTGGCTGGCATGAAATTGTCGTGTTGACCATTTAATTTGCGTGATCATCACAATGCACTAAAATGCCACCATGATCCCCAGTCTCGTTAAAATGTCCTATACAAAGACGGACCACAGGCAGGAAAATGGGGAATTTCTGCCACTAGCCCATAAATGGCAAAAGCAGGGCACCTCATGTGAACAAGGGAAAATGAAAACTACCTGCACATATCACCCTTATTTGCCAATAACGGTATATAATAAATCCTTTGAGGTACTACATTTCCCGTATTGTGCTAGATACACCATACCGCCGGCTTTAGCAGACGACACTATGCAGTACTGGGAGTTGGTGGGAGCCACAATATTATAGTCGAGGGCTTGCAAGCTCGGCTATGGTTCAAGTGCACCAGCTCGGAGCATGGTCCCAGCCTTGCTCAGGATTTCCATGAGCCGAACCTGAGTTGACCCACAGCTGAGCTGCTCACTCGTGCGTCTTTGAAAGCAACAGAGCGGCTCAAGCCTACACCGAGCACCGTGTGTCTCGAGACCAGGTCAGAGAGCTGAGCCGCGACAGAGAATCTGGCCTGAGGAGTAGCGGGGAGCCGTTTACTGAGATGAGCACTCGCAGGAGAAGGGGAGTGTGGATGCATGTGTGCTGTACCATGGGCATGTAGACCGCGTGGGGATTTGCCGGGTCGAAGTAAGCCGCCTCTGCAGCCTTGCCGGATGCTGGGATGACAAGCAGTGGGCTTAGTCAACATGCACGGGTGAACAGGCGGTGGGGAGTAACAAAGGCATGCACACTTTACGCACGTGTTGTCTGGTTAATCGGACAATGGCTCTCGCACAGTGGTGGAATGAAAGGGTATCGTAATGATGTTGCACTAGAAGCACACTGAACGGTAAGGGCTCGATACAAGGAGCACCATCATTTAACAGAAATATAATGCTTATTGAAAAGCTCTGCTCCGGCAAAGTGTGAAGAACAATTTGTACACCTGCTTATCTCGCTACACTGCTGTATCACAAGGTTAAATTAACCAGCTTGTGCCGATTATAAGGCTGTTAGCACAATGAGGCAATTCATGCTTAGAATCTCTTTACCCCCTCCTAATTAGATTTAAATGCACACAAGTACCTTGCATACAAAATCTCTTCCACTTTCTCCAGACCATTGGCTCAAATGAACTGAATGTGACACAATTTTTACTGTAAAGTAATTGCGCTATTCACGTTATTAGATGATTTTTCCTGCTTTTTAACCGTACATTCATCGACCTATTATGCCTCTTAAAGATGCTTGGGTCTTGTGAGTGCCAATAAATCTTGTGTCTTTATTTCAAGTGTTAGCAGCATGTAAGCATTGTAATGTATATACAACAATGGTCATCCTCCCGATGCATCACTCACCTGCATCTCCAGGAAAGTGGGGGGCGGTGGGAGGGACAGGCATTGGGCCTGGGTAGGGTGGGGGTGGAGGGTAGTAGACTCCTGCAAGCACAACATCATACAAGTTAAGAAACTCGACAACAGCTGCCGTGGGCCTGCCAATGAAATTGCTTTTACTTAAAATTACGATTTATAACACGCACTGTGTCTGTTCAATGTTGTAGGTATATGTTCAAAGACAGAATGACTCAGGGGTGCAATTAAATCACAGAGGCAGGGAAAGGCTGCCACGTGTCCCAGCAATAATAAACAATCTGCCATGAACATAGCCCAAACACGGACTTTATGGGCCGTGTAAACACGGTGTGGCGCTCACCCTGTGGTGGAGGTGGGTAGGGGTAGCCAGTGGGCTGTGCCGGGGCGTAGGGGTATCCTGTGGGCGGTTGAGGTGCGTAGGCCATGTTGGGCGAGGCCGCGAATCCGAAGGCGCCGTTGCCCATGTAAGAGTAGCCGTACGCGCCGTTTGCTGCCGGCTGGGCAGCCGCCGCTCCGCTAGAGGCTGAGAGATCGGTGGAGTTAAGGAGCAGGCACGTTAACCATTCACCTTCTTTATGCCATGTGAGCCAATGAATCGCCACGATACAGGGTAATGAATAACAGTGAGAATTGACTCTTTCCTTGTTTGTATGATCTTGTCTGTATTGTCTGTCTCTTTTGTTGTGTTTAGGTCTGCACTCTGAGATGTTTGTTATGCGCATTACAAAGGTTTAACCGTATTTCTATGAAATTATATTGTCAACCGAATAATCCTTTGAGATAGAACATATGATTTGTAAGGGTGCCCAGAATGTCACGTGAAACAAATATAGACAATAAATGCAATTTGGTATTGTTTAGTTCCGCCATTCTCAACCGGTAGGTCGCGATTCATCAGTGGACTGCAAGCGCCACCTAGTGGTCCATGGAGACCATACCCAAGTGGGATAAGTGAGCCTTGGGGTGCGAAAGGTTGAGAACCCCAGGTTTAGCTTGTTAAATTACCCCATATATTAAAAATGTATATAATTTGCATTCGTTATAATAACATATTTGTAAAGGATGTGATTAATTCGGTGAAAACATAACAACCAATTTCAATCAATGGATCGTAACACATTTGGGTTTGTCCAAGAAAAATAAATCCTGAGCAGCACACCTCCCATCATCGGCTACAACTGTTACGTCAGCAATGGGGGGGAAAACAGACATTGAACATAAAACACAGTTATTGGAAACAGTACCGGAATATACACGCAGCACGGTCAGTCTAATGTGCCGCATGGCACCGCCGGGAGACACTGCGATGCATACAAATATCAACAGCAGTAGCGTGCGATGAATACAGTGCAGGATTTAGCACAGTCCACTAGGAGATCATAAACACTTCTCAATCAGTTCTGTACGATGGAGTCAAACCTAAAGTTTCAAGATTCATTTAGAAGGGTCCTGCATTGGAATGCTTGTCCAACTATTTTTAAAGGAGCGATTATATATGGAAGCTGGAGGACTCAGAGAAAACTCTTATATGGTAAGGGATAAGACACAAAGGTATGCACAGATGGAAAAGAGAGGGAGGGCTGTGTCCACTGTGTTAGCGTAACAGGATCTCAGAAGCACATCTTACCCAAACCAAGGAAACATCATTGTCGGTTTGACTTTAATTACTGCAGTCCCTCTGCATTCCATTGCACATGAGGCCTCCTCACCTTGTTTTGCCACCTGAAACATCCGCTGGCCAAACTCAATGGCTCCACCGCTGCTAAAGGTCAGCTTGAAGGATGCGGAGCCCTCCCAGCCACCTGCCATGACAAGGGGGGACATCAACACGTGTTGAAGGAAAGCTCAGCAGAACGATCCGAGCCATTGGTGGATATTCCGTATTCCTATAGCCAAGATGAGTCTGTCCACAGGACAACCTTCGTTGGCTTCCCGTAAAAGTAATACTTATTTTATTCACCGTGGTCGGATTATGGGCCGAGACGTCCCATGACAGGGATTTTAAGTCCAACCGAGTAATTTTCTGCAGTCGCATGACTCCTGTTTCAGCTCCATGGTTAGAGCTTTAGTTTACAATGAGGCTCTGCATTGACTATATGAACTTGGGATGGAGACATGGGGTATCGGAATAAAGTTGCAGGCGGACTAAGCTCAAGTATATCCGCAACACCATGCCGACACAACTCCACCAATGTTCGTTTCACCAGCTCACAGCGGGCGCTTCTTGTGATACCTTGTCAGCATTGAATCGGTGTAAACTGCTTCTGCGACTCCCAACAAAATTCAACATCTGTGAAAGACTATGAGAAGTAAACAATGGCACCATGGCTCGCTCTCGCTCTCGGGTGATCCCCACCTCCTGCCTCAGCGTTGATGGTGCCTTTGATGAAGTTGGCTCCGAACACGGGCTGCTTGATGTCGCAGTTCTTCATCAGGTAGAAGGGCATCATAAACGACTGCATGGGGTCCTTTCCCTTCGTCACGAAGATGACCTGCACACAAATCGCAGTGGGGTGTTCAACGAGACAGACATACAACGTTTATTATTTATGAGCAGAGTAGGAGCCCATTGAGACCAGGAGTTTCTTATTAGAAAGGGACCTGCATTTAAGTATAACCAAAGGGGGCAAACATTCTGTGAGCGTTTGTGGGAGCTATGTGACCATGTCAATTAAATATTCTTCCTTCCCTCCTATGGTCATAAACTTTGGGTAATGACCAAAAGAAAGATCGCGGATACAAGCGGCAGAAGTGAGGTTTCTCCGCAGAGTTGCTGGGCTCACTCTCTGTGACAGGGTGAAGAGCACAGCAATCTGGGAGAACTTCAGAGTAGAGTCGCTGCTCCTTCGGATTGAGAGGAGCCAGTTGAGGCAGTTCGGGCATCTGTTAAGGATGCCCCCTGGGAGGCTCCCCCAGGAAGTCTACCAGACACGGCCCACTGGGCGGAGACCTAGAGGCCGACCAAGGACATGCTTGAGGGATTATATCTCTTGCCTGGCCACGGAACGGCTGGGAATCCCGCAGGAAGAGCTGGTATCTGTTACTGAGGAAAGGGATGTCTGGTCCACTCTCCTTGGACTGCTGCCGCCGCGACCCTCACCAGGACAAGCAGTTTAGAAAATGGATGGATGGGACAGATATGTTAAGGCATCGTATGTTACTTTATTTAACAGGCAGAACGTAGTGCAGCCCGTGGTGGGAGGTGTTCTGTAGGAGGAGTTGGTGGCGCGGAGGCCTCGCACTAAATAGCGCTCACATCATGCGGAATGCTCTGCGGGTCATTGCAAACAGCTGCGTGGGCAGCCACCGGCGGTGCGCGGAGCCAACACGTGCACGCAATAAGGCGTGGCGATTCACCTGCTCAGTTCGAGTGGCAGCTCGGCATTACGCTAGGCAGACCTGCTTAGTCCTGGCCACACAACAATGAAATGCTTCAGTCACCTTTAATTGGCCAACGACTAAAGAGGCACACCAGCTGCGGACTGTATATCAACCTAGAGTACTTTATCCTCTCCTCACTGGAACAGCAGCCTAGCCTCTGAGTATAGGTGCATACAAATGACACCACGAAGCTCAACGATTTAGAGCAAAGGAACGTGGAACTTTTTAAATTAACGTGGCAAGTGAGCACAGTGGATGCATTCAGGAAGGAGGTTGTGATGGTGGAGGAGGGGAATTTAACAAGCCAGGCATTGGGGTGGCATCAGCAACAAATAGGGATGACCTCGGCAAAATCAGGAGGAACTGCATAAAAGGGCCTTGGAGATCAGTGTTAACTTCACAGCAGCTGTGGGATCCAGCTGGAGGAAGTGATCGCAAGGTGTCGTGGTGTTAAACGCATTTTAATAATAATAATCTACTTTTGTAACGCGCGCATTTTCTCCGGGTGCGTTGCACCCGTTTTTTCCATGATCATCTCATGAGAGCTCTGCTTGTTGTAGCTTAAACACTTTGCACTTTTCGCCTATATCCAATGAACATAATCACATGTTTTATTTGAAGAAAAAAAAAACAACCCATGATATTCAGACCTGTGGTGTGAACATTTTAACAGGTGCGCTTAGAACACCAATTGCTGCAAGAAGTGACTTACCCTGAAGGGGGTTAGGTAAACGATCCCCTTCTTGGACCCCTTAAAGACGTCGGGTGTGACCACAAAGTCACTGAAGGACAGCTCCACATTTTCATAGTGCACCAGCACACTGCAAACCAACAGGCAGACGGGTCAGTAACGGCACACGTGCTGTCTGCATAATACACAGGACACTCGACAGAGAAAGGGTATGGCTCTCAGTTACAATGCCCTGCATTCCTCCTCCATATAAAACACACCTTTCGCAGGATGTAACCCAACTTTACAAAGCAGGAGCCTCCTGAAAAAGTCTGCAGACTAAATGAGGCTTTCTTGAATATATGTCCGCGATACATCGTTAAAGGGTTTGGACAAAGATCGCAGAACAGAACCATCCTGCAAAAAGTCTCGAGACTGTACAATCCTCCCCACACGAGCCATGGCAACTCTCAGATGGAAGCCATAATAACAACTCTGCGACACAAGTCATGCTAACCTTCAGACAGAAGCCATGACAACAAAAGCCATTGCAGCTCTCAGACATAAGAACATGAGCACTCTGAGACAGTTACCATGACGACAGACAGAAGCTGTGGCAAGTCGCAGACAGAAGCGATGGCCCTGTCACCCAGCCGCACAAGGCACGGATCGGTGTGAGCCACGTATCCTATGCTGCACACTCAGAACGCCAACAGACATTCCCTACACAGTGGCAGATTCGCCCCCAACTTATTGTATCTCCGCTGCACTTGAAGCCAACGTATGACTTTGGCCTCAAGTTTCAACTACTGGATCATATTGCTTGGTTTTCCCATGTCCAGGGATTTGATTGCAAAGCCTCTGGAAGAGATCAGACAATTTCCAAGCACTTGGATTCATGTTTTGTTTTGGACAACGCCTTATTACTCCTGTCGCATAATACACCTTGCAAGGGGCTCATTTGAGTAAATAATAAACATAAATCTACATTACAGCAAACCAAACCAAAACAATAAAACACTATTTACAGCCCTTTTTCCCATCCACTACTGGATGAAAACCTCCCTATGGCATGTCAGTCATGGGGTGTTGTTACCATGCTTCACCATGCTGTGAGTGAACGTCATTGAAGATGATACCCAGTTTAGAAATCACTGAGAATCAAACCGAGGTCACTGGGTTCATAGAGCAGTGAGCCAATCACTCTATCAATACTCCCCCGTTAAAAAAATGAAACACACGTTAAAACTGTAAGGATAGTTATGTAAATATCAACATTTCAGCATCCATCCATCCATCCATTTTCTAAACCGCTTGTCCTGGTGAGGATCGCGGTGGCAGCAGTCCAAGGAGAGTGGACCAGACATCCCTTTCCTCAGCAACAGATTTCAGCTCTTCCTGGAATCTTCAGCAAATTAAATTTAAAAACAAATCCCCAACTTACCTTTAACGCCAAAACAAGTGCTCATCAAACAAAATAAAGAGAAAAACAATATTGTTTTGACGCAAGCAAAGCATATTTGGTTTAAAGTCGCACAAATGGAAAGAAATGTATTACAGGACACCAGCCACCTCTCACGGTTTACAAGAGAAGCACCGATTGATGGAGTCAAGTGGATTACTGTGCTCATGAGTGGGGAGCGGTAGCCCAGTGGTTAGCGCGCTGGGCTACGAATCTGGCGACCCGAGTTCGAATCCCGCTCACGGCCAACACCAGTGACGATTTTCTGAACCGGTCCTGGTGCCTCCCCTAGGTCGACTCAGCCTCAAATGAGTACCTAGTGCGGTGTGTGAACATCGCCACTAGGGAGACAAAGGCGGCCGGGCGTGGTGCTGGTCACCCACCCCGTCGAGTGCCGTGTCGACCTTCATAGGTGATCGCTAACGGCACTTGCCCCAACAGTCTGTTAAGGCTATACGGGGGACCTTTGTCTTTTACTGTGCTCATGTTCAACTGTATATGGAAACATCGATTTTGTCAGCTTCATAAACATTTACACTATTAGAGATTCCAGTGACTCGTACACTACTGAATTTACATTTGCCAAAATGGTCATTCCTCAACCTAATTGTGCCACGCCACCGAGAATCATGACAATCCATCAAGTTGTGCAGGGGAAGAACCGCTACATCTTGACTGTCAAACCCTGACAGTGACCCTCCAGAGGAATCAGTCACAACCGGTTCTGTGGGACTGTGCTTTACAGTGCTGAGAGCACAACGCCCACAGCGAAAACAACGTCACATGATGCTGACAAGTGGCAGTCATCACCCAACAACATCGTGACGCACGCTACTGCTGCGCAGCCAGTGTTGGCATTCCTCCTCCTCACATCATCGAGAATGACGCGAACATTCAAGTCAGGTGACATCCCTGAATACATGACACTGCTCAGCAGGAGGACATTACCTTTTACTTCATCAAATCCACTCAAAGACAAGGACAGGATGAAGGTTTAGCTTTGCGAGCAGCATCTCATAGTTTTGTTATGACAGTAGTATAATCTGAGAATTATTCTTGAGAGATGCTCTTTCGGGATACACATGGTGAACATTTTTTCTCTCTCCTTCATAATGTTTGACCTACCACGTTGAAGGCATCTTCAGACTCTGAAGGAGAGAAACGTTGGCCATGGCTATATCCCGAAAGAGTAATTCTTAATAACAATTCTCATACATTGAGCCATGAAAACCGACATCGATACAGCAGGTTAGAGCTGAAGGCGATTCTAGATCTTAAAAGAGTATTTTAAATTAATGATTTAAATATCCCAATGAGATTTAAGTTATTTTCAAAAGCAAACCTGGGTTTAAATAAGAAAAGAAAAAGAGCAATCTAATTTCAACATTCACACAAACTACAATACTGAAACATCAAACAAATACAAGAGGATACATTAAAATACAAGAAATATCATTGTATGGATTACATTGAATTAAATACAATATCTGACAGACGATTAGAAGCATGCATCGTGAACGTAATAACCAATGTAATTGATGAATCCATGGCATAATTATCATGATTATTATAGACCATACAGTGCAGCGCTTTGTGACCCTCGGGTGAAAGGCGCTATATAAATTGAAATTATTATTAATATATCTTGAAAAAACTGATGGTGATTGCTATTTCTTTTAATAGGGGTACGAGTGCTGCCGACATGAGATTCTTTGTGTTTCAGACTCAGTGAGTCATTATAAGATAACATTCTCAGGGGGAATGCCCACGCCAGCATTTTTGGCTGTCTTGTTTCTAAAGTAAAGTTCCGACAAGCAGCTGACTCAATTGCCTAAACTATATTGTATATGCTGAGCCAAGATGTTTACACTACCGGTGATTTATTATGCCAGAACTGAGCCTGTCAAATACTGACCAACATTACATATGATGGCCTTCACTACTGTACCAAAACTCTTGATATTACAGTCTGCTGTTAAGTATGTAAAATGTTGAACCGCTATTCCGGCATTGCGATGTTGCCGTGGTGTACTGGTTAGTAAAATGGACTTGTAGTCCAGAGGTCGAAGGTTCAGTCTCCCTGACGTGGCAGTTGAAACGGTGCACATTTCCTCCATTCCCCACCACCTCTATCCATCCAGCAGTACTAATGGGTTCAAATCAGTGAGTTGATTGAACAGGTCGCGTGGAGTGGGGTTTATTTAGTTAGCATACGCCAAATGTGGAACCGTATAGTTTTGTCCAACTTAAGGCATCGCCTTCACTAATGTGCTGGGGTAAAGTGCGGGCACTCCCACATATTCTAAGAAATCTGTCAAGTGTGGAAGAGTAGGTTAAACACTCACCAGAGAATGCTCTAGAGCTTCTAGTGGAGGACCCTCCATCAGCAGTTGCGTGAGCTAGTGAGCAACACATGCACCTGTACTTTTTTTTTATCACGTTATAGTATTAATGTTTAAATGTACTTAACTTATCAGCGCTTTGTGACCCTCGGGTGAAAGGCGCTATATAAATGCTATTATTATTATCAACATAGCGGGAGGGCAGGTTACCGAGACAGACATTGAAGTGACACTCAGAGGTCAGCAACCAAGAGAAGAACCTCAAGGCAAATGGCAAGATCCTTGTGGACTTGAGAGCTGTGATGTCGATTGTAATTACACGTTAACGTGCTTTCAACACTGGCCTGGTGCGTGCAGCCTTCCTGATTCACAGCCATGACCTCCCCTCATCTTCAATGGTGGGATTACCTTTATTATGAAGAGTTGGAATGTATAGCTCCATTTGAAATGAAATAGATGAGAATGCAGTATAGGTTCCTTTATGCACTCATCACGTTACATTATGATCCTTTTCACCGGATTCCACCACTTCGTCTGCAACTTTGTATGCAACAAGCCTGGGATGCTCAGATTGCGAGGGTTTGGGAGATCAAACCTCACCCCCTCCACGGATTATAAAAGTGTGGAGGGTACTATGGAGGAAACCATTAGTAATATCATGTCACTAAATAGAGAAGACAATGCACACAACGGCCCGTATTTTGCAAGTCATAATACATTATTGTGTACATGTGCAGCCCTTTGTAAACCCACTTATGAAAAGGGAACTTCCCTAAATAAACAGCCAAGTTTCAAGTACATAAGTAATATACAAGAAACTAGCGTTTACTAACATAACATGCTGGGGAACTGTGAAAATGGAAGGCTAATTTTATGCAGTGCCGTGTTTCGCACACATAACGACGTACACGCACGCACACCAAAGACACACTTCAAACCAAGACCGCAGACATACAAACGAATACCGCACCTACATATAAACAAAACAAACACATCCCCTGTGGCACATTTGCATGGAACAGGAAAATATAAAATGTGCCGTATACACCCAGCACTCACGCACGTAGACACGCACACACATGATTATAGGAATAAACGGAGGGGAAACCACCACTGCCCAAACAGGAGGCGCACACTCCTGTACACATCATGTACAGTGGCACATTCTGGAAATTCAAAGCGAAACCAAAACCAGGGGCGTCACCCACAGTGGCGACGCTGGGCTGAGAGGATTACTGTACTGTATTCCCTCACAGCTCTATCTGATCTTTTCACCGACTCACAACAAACCGATTGAGCAGGGCTCAGCGCCTCCGAATCAACGGGTACAACGCGCCCGGAGAAAATGCGCGCGTTACAAAAGTAGATTATTACATCCCTCACGCACACCACACCTAAAACAACCCCACAAACATTGCTATCGTATAATTCCCCACACTAGCTGAGTACCCGGCCTATGGGCCATCTTATTTCGAACATATAACGTCTCTTGTTGATGACGTTTTCTGCCGATAGGATTGCTTCGACCTGAATTTCTTCCTGACGTCCTATTGTGAATATTGTTGGCTGTCTCCAGTTTCAGACGAGTAATCAATACGTGGGAGATATATCTGCTAAACATCACCACATATCACTCGTAGATCACATAAACGCATCCACACATCACACCTCTCTCACAAATACATATGCGGTACATTACACAAACATGATATCCCGCACACATCACCTTCCACAAACCGCGTGCACTGCTGTTCAATGATGTATAAAGGGATGTGATACCGAGAGAAAGGGCACCAACGCACCCGCACAACACTACAAACACACCGGACGGACACAGCAGCCGCCATTCCCCCACTAAGTGGCGGCGACGTGACCACAGGGTTTGTGCCAGGCTAGGTGTACCAAAAGGCTACGTGAATACACACGCCCAACACATACTATACCACGTTTAAAACCAAACGTATCCATCAAAGACAAAGATCCCCGTATATATTAACAGACTGTAGGGTCAAGTGCCGTTAGCGAGTAGCACCTACGAAGGCCGATACGGCACACGCAGGGGTGGGTGGCCAGCACCACGCCCGGCCGCCTTTGTCTCCCTAGTGGCAATGTTTACACACCGCACTCGGTACTCAGTTGAGGCTGAGTCGACCAAGCGAAGGCGGAGGACCGGTTCAGAAAATCGTCACTGGTGTTGCCCGTGAGCGGGATTCAAACTCGGGTCGCCAGGTTTGTAGCCCAGCGCGCTACCCACTGAGTCACCGCTCCCCACCGTATCCATCACTCACAACACCACATACACACGCCATACAAAACGTTACACACAAACAGCACAACACATCACAAGACCCTGAACACAGCAGAACCCTGGTGCTGTTTAGATGTAAACACCCTTGGCGCACGTCTGCGAGCGCCTATTAAGATCGTTTAAACATCACGCTCGACCGTCGTTCTCCGTCCACTGTTGACGATTTCTCCATCGCACTTTAAGGCTGAGCGGACCTACGCCACCTGTTTAAACAATGATGTAACACCATCACGGAACTTCAGGTCGCCGGGTTCGTAGTGCAGTGATCTAACAACTGCGCCACCGCTCCTCCACAATCATATGCAGTGCTCAATAACAGGTACACAGGGTGGTGACAGTACGCGCAACGGATCACAGTACATACGACGGCTGACTATCCGCACACGCGTGACGGAGGCGCCGCAAACCTCTCGCTGTTGGACACCACGACACCTCCGCTCTGCGCGTGGTTCCTGTTCAACGCCATCTTGCTCGCTCCGCGCGGACTCACTGCGCATGCGCGAGCACGTCAACCGCATCACCAGCCTTTCACGCCCTCCCCTCTCAGCCCCTCCCTTCTGCCTTCCAGCCCCTCCCCTCCTTCCCATCCCTTCCCTCCCATTCACATCCCCTCCCTCGCAACCACTCCCTCTGGGATGCCTCATGGTTACAATACAACCGGGAGTAGCCCCAGCAATATTAACACTTCCCCCAAATGTGAATGCACTGCAATGCCCTCCCGTGCCAGCAGGTGTCGGTATGCCTCCGGCTACTTGGATGCCTCCAACGTGGGAGGCAAAACGTCGCGGAGGAGAGGATTAACGCTTGACACGGCTATCCAGAAAGGGAGCTCCCAGTGTGATGGTCAGCAGTACACTGGACTTTCCATGGAGAATTCGCCGGCTCAACAGCATCTCCCCACGCACCAGTTGAAATTTGACACGTTTCTTAAGCCACCGAAATCTCTGTCCAGCCAGCAATATAGAATGGGTTCACCAATCAGCAGGTCGTTTGCGGTGAGGTAGTGTGGTCTGGGGTTGTCGGTTCCCCACGGCCGCTCAGCGGCCTGGAATTACATTTCCCTTCACATGTAGCAGTCCATTCCTCCTTCAGAGAGCACCTCAGGGTGAACACCTGTTCCGGTCGAGCCTTCTGAGCAACCGCGAGCTGGGCACCGCACCCCCAGTCACGCTCACACTTCAGCCCATTTACAACGTTCTACAAATGGAAAATTGTCTTATTACGTCGGAAAGACAAACTAGCACAGAATGCTTGAAAATTGGAAGCATCTTTATTCTGTTGACCCATCTCATCACATTCGCGTTTTAACTTTCATTCAACACAAGCATCACACTAGTGCAAAACATCTCAATAGGGTTATTGCTGTTCTTCTTTGCGATTCTTCGAAGCACGATGGTCAGCCTCTGGACATCGTTGTCTTTCAGCTCGGCCTCGAAGTGTTTGGTAGACTTCGCTGTTAGGATCAAGTTTATTATTTAGTGGTCTTAGGTTTAGGCTTGCAAAAGTGAGGTATTAGAACGAGATGACGAGACATTGTTCATCGAATTAGTAGTAAAATAAGTCTAGTACTGGGCACCGATTGGTGACTATGTCTCGACACCCCCGACCAGCTGACACGGCCAAACAAGTCACGTGTAAAGCATTTAACGGCCCAAGCATTCTTTCAGCTCACTGGCAAGTTCACGACATAACTTGGCCATATCATTACGTGACAAAACCCAAAAATCAACTATGAATGATATTGGCTGCAATCTTCTACGTATGAGTATTGTGCACGGTCGTCAGGTTGATCACGATTCTTGGCGTTTAATTTAGGGTCGTATTGAAGTATGCATGTGGTTAGAGGTCACTCTTGTAATACTCACATTTGTTATAGTTTTGAGGCGTACTCAAATTGTAACGAGGAATTTTTATTTTTGGTGCAGACCGTTATGTAGAAGGCAATATCTTGCTCAACATGTCAGACATTACAATTGTGTGTAAACTGTTGCTTCCTTTGTGGAGTAGATGGTTAAAAAAGGAATGTTAAAAACGTAAAACTAGCCACCACACAGGATGTTCTAAATATTCCAATTCAAACGGTTCAATCAACAGCAGACAAGACATCTAGAATAGAAATGTAAACAGCAGGGCACCCAGATTCACAATTGTAAACTCAACAATCAAGAGGCAATATGAATGTGAAATAATTTGTTAAAAATATTTTTTGTAAAATACTTTTTTCACATAGAAAATCAATGAATACAACCCAACATACCATTTGCCAAGAAAATAAAAGCTACCATTTTGTACAGCATAAGCATTATCCAGGACAAACAACATTGACAGACCCATGCAACCTAATTTTAAACCATTATAAATTCCCTTAGTGCAACACTACATTTTATGCAGGTTTTGCATAACATATCTCACAGATCCAGGTACAACTTTAATATCTCCAGCACAGCATCCCAATGTCAACACAGCAGTGAAGATGACACCAATCAAATGACTTTTTGGCTTACTCAAGATGACCTCGGAAAAGTGAGCTCTAGTGTCGCTGCCCGCATAACACAGGAGAGCCAGCGGCAGCATTCTGGGCATCACGCGTCTCTTGGGTCGACTGTGCCCACCACGTTCTCTCTGCTAGGGTTTCTGCTGGGTGGAGGAGGTCATGGGAAATACCCAGGGCCTCTTGGTTACAGCAGACTGACAGTGAGGGATGGGCAGGGAGCTTCCTGGGGAATTGTCCCAGGAGTTACGTTTATTTTGTTTAACCGGCTCACAAATCAAGAGACCACGACGATTCTTATTTGCAGGAGGGACCTGGGTCGAAGCGACTATTGGATTGTCATGGGAGGGCACACGCTAATATGCACTGTCCGGGTATGTAGCTCCCACACTTGAAAGAAGCACAATTGTATAATTACAGCACTAGACTTCACCTGCAGGTTTAAGTGTTGGGGTGATTGTGATGCGGTGCAGAGAACTGCGATTGCGAAGTGAGACTGAGTGAGCTGCTACCGTGAGCCGTGATCACAGAAAGTTGCCGGGAGGCACAGGCACGCGGCCACGCGGTTTCATCCACCGGGGCTGAGTGGCGCCGCTCGGGTACAGATACCACATCTCGGCGCCGCTGGGGTTGATGGACACGGTGAACTTCTCCTCGGACTTGAAGGCGCCGATTATCTTCCCCGAGAACACGTCATGCACCTGCGGAACAGACGCTTACGTCTATGAGACCCGGGAGGATGGTGGGTGGCAGCATCTACATCACAGGAAACGTAATTTTTCTATCGGTGAGTGAGTGTCAGTCACAGCACTTGAGAAATATTCATCACCTCAGTCAAAATATAAATACATTTCCTGCTCAAATGAGCGGACATAGGCAGAACATGCAAACTCCACACGGAAATGCATCCAACCTGGGAATGGAACCCAGGCCCTTCTTGTTGTAAGGCAACAGTGCTACTCACTGTGCCATGCCACCCTTGCAAAAAAAACATACTTTCCCATGAATTTGTTTTGTGCCTGCTGTAAGAATTTACGTTTTTTTTTAATCGACTTCCAGTAATGAAAGCAATGATAATGCACCTGAAAATTATTTTTAATATAATTTCTTCTCATTAATGCAGCTCTAAACTTGTACTGGACTGCTTGAGTAAACACAGACTCTGCCGGTATCCACAGGAGTTATTACGTTTTTGTGGGCAAATTCCCTATCTGCCCCAGATCTCAACGGAGGTCATGGCACAGAGGTTGGGAGGGAGCACTCACCCAGTACTTGGAGCTTGCGGGAGCCCCCAGCGCGGCCAGTGTGGTGGTGTAAGGGTACGGTATGTCCACACGGCGGCTCACGAATGCCAGCGCCCACGCGCTGTCCGTCAGATTCCGTGACCACACCTCAATGTGAGACTTCTCCTGGACAGCGGCCACGCAAGGAGCACATGGGGTCAGTTGGAGCAGGGAACAGTGGTGCCAAGTGGAGCGTGGTTATTATAAGAGGTCGGTAAGAGAGACGGTCAGAGGGTCGTTCTCTCGTCGAATGAGTACCTTCGACAGTGAATGAATATGTGCGCGTTATAAATGTAAAATTATTATTATTATTTGGAGCATGCAGAAAGAAAAGTGTTGTAATCTGCACTGCGGTGAGCGCTTGGGAGAGTTAGTAATTGGTTGAGTGAATGGTTGGGTATGTTGTTGCAACCTGCAGTTTGGTCGTTCAGCAGTGATAGATGAGGTGAATCAGTGTCTGCATCTGCCAGTCATCTCGGTCAGGCAGCCCATAACACCTCGGTCTGTCCTGTGACCTCCTGTCGGCGAGCCTTCGACACTTCACGCGGCCTCAAAGTGCATATGGCCTGGCACAGGCGCCGTGGTGACGTCACTGCCACCTAGTGGCGAATGGCGGTTGTTGTTGCTGTTACAGTAATGTAGAATATAGGAGGTTTAACCCTTTCTGGCAATGAGAAAAAGTGTTAAGATCTTTAAACACTAAATGGACACCTTTTTGCAAAGGTTCCAGTTTGCAAGCAGCCACACATGCTTGTGGCAAAAACATGCAAATGAATGCTATGATATTGCATTGTCCTTCAAACTTATTGGCCAAATACCAGACAGCTTTTTCAATAGCCCAGTCTGTGTTAACCAATTGCTTGTAAACTGGAACCTTTGCAAGGTGTCCATATAATGTTTAAAGATCTTAACACTTTTTCTCATTGCCGGAAAGGGTTAAACCTCGTATATTCTACATTATTTGTACAACGGCAAAAAAGGTCCAACGGTTACAGTGCACCATGGTTGAAGAGGCAGAAGAGTGACGAGGAGGCGACAGCCTACACAACAAGCGCGTGGATGGCTTCGGCTCACCTTGACGATGCGCCGGCCCTGCAGACCCAGCGGGTCCTGGTTGATCTGGATGAGCACGTTGTTCTGTAGCAGCTCGCGAGCCATGGCCGACATGCTGCGCAGGTCATTGGACATGAAGTAGGGGGCGGCCAGCACAGCCCACACGGCCATCTGTGCTCGCGACTCGTCGTAGCTCAGCCCAAAGTCACCCACGATCAGCTGCGGGCAAACAACCCCACGCACGATCATCGCTCAGAACTCGTGAAAGAGGTGGTGACCAGCCGGGATGCTCGGAGGTTGGGTAGGTGAGCCAGCACAGCACTGATCTTGGGTTCAAAGCCAGGATTTATCTGCTTCCTGGGATTAAACCGAGTTCTCCTGTAGAGTGAGCCAATGCACGCAGCCCAGTCAACAATGAATGCACAAATAGCAGCTATGAGGATTAAATATATTGGTGTGAATGTCATGTGAGGAACATTATTCTTGGCGGCAGAGTGGATGAGGATGTAATGTCCCCGACAGTGTAGAAAAGAGGCCACTTTAAAGGGATCCTCCGAGGTAGCTCTGCAATATTTTCTTCCACGGTCCATTCTCGAGCAACAAATGCTGGACTGCTCTGCCAGTTTCAAAAGAACTTTGTGTCTCATGACACGAGACCACAACTGGGATAATATTGGAGGTAAAAAATATATTTTTTGAAAAAGCAGCAATGGGATGGTAATTATTCTTTCACCACAAAACACCAAGTGGATAATAGTAACAATAGTTACAATTTATAACGCGCACATATTCATTCAATGTCAAAGGTATTAATTCAAAGGGAGAACGACTCAGAGGCGCGAGGACACCGCAGAGAGACAGAGGAGGCAGCCAGGCGGTTTGCCAGCACCAACATATTGCCACACACTGTGTCCTATATATTATGATGTTATCGGCCAATTCATTAATGAGTGTTTTTTTTTTAAGCTGTGGGAGGAAACCGGAAAACCTGGCGGAAACCCACGCAGAACAGGGGGCGAACACACAGTACCATATCAGGGTCGTTCCACTGGCCAGGCCCAGCCGCAGGGATGAGCACATCCTGGTTTGTCCCCCACCAGTCCATGATGGACTGCACGCTGCCCCACGAGTCCTCGATGTCGTCATAGTTGCGCCACAGGTTGCAGATCTCTCCGAGCTGTGTGTAGTTCACCTGTGTCACAGACCGCGATAGGGAAAGCTATCAGCCCCGGATACCGCACGTGGGTTTGGCAGCTGAGCCGGAGGCCCTTTGGCTCTCCAGCCACAGTAGCGGCTTGCAAGGTCAAGACACAGACAATTATTGTTACACCCTTAGCTCTACATTGTTTGTTGGGTTTATCCTTTAGCAGGGTGGCGCAGTTGTAACATCTGCGCCTGACAGAAAGAATGGTCTTGTCCGAGCAGGTTCGATTCCCGTCTTGGGCGCCTTTCTGTGTGGAGTTTGAGTGTTCTACCCCTGTTCTGCGTGGGTTTTCTCCGGGCTCTCCGGTTTCCTCCCACAACTTAAAAAAATACTCATTAATTAATTGACTGATAACATCCTAATATATAGGAAGCAGTGTGTGGCAAAATTATTATTATTAATATGGCGCCGGCAAATCGCCTGGCTGCCTCCTCCGCCTCTCTGCGCTTTCCTCGCGCCTCCGAGTCGTTCTCGAATGAGTACCTTCGACAGTGAATTAATATGTGCGCGTTATAAATTTAAAATGATTACGTTATTAGTCACCACTTACAGAAGCACCAACACTCCTCCCACAGTGTGTGTACATTACCGCACAGCCTAACAACCTCCACAGACCTCGCAGAAACCTCAAAACAATAAGGCCTCATCCTGTCCTCGGGTTCCCATAAGGTGGATGTGGGGCAGGGATCGAGGATGGTAGAGAGCGCAGCGTCACCTACCTTGGGTGGGAGGCCGCCCTCGTACGCCGGCCAGCTGCACGAGTAGGCGATGGGGCGGCCGGTGGCATTCAGGGCACGGCTCATGCTGGGGTAGCCTGCACACAGGGGAGGTGTGGGCAGAGAGCCCATCACATGGTGGCGTCCACACATTTCACTCTAAACCAGAGCAGTGCCGGATATGGCCCTCCCAATTCGATATGGCCTGCAAGCATAGTGTGTACATCGCTGCTCCAATCTCAACCACACCGATCGCGTACCAGATGGGAATCTGTCTGACCTGGCAACACTGTGCTTGTGATTTTCACGCTGCGCTCAGTTACTTTTGGTACTGCAAGTGGTCTCTTTCTACTCGGTTGGCACAGATGTTACCTTTCACGTGATCACTGGCCTAGGAGAACAGGGGGCCCATTCTGACCAGTGTGGGCCTCACGGACCCAACATCTTCTTCTTTTTTGCGATTCTTCGAAGCACGATGGTCAGCCTCTGGACATTGCTGTCTTTCAGCTCGGCCTCGAAGTGTTCTACATGCAACAAAAGACCTTTGAGAGAGATAATAAAAATATGACTACTGAATGCAAATCACTTCGAGTGGTGCGCTTCCTGGCAGGCAACGAGTGGCGGGCAGCACGTGGCATTGCACATCAAGCAAAACATTACCAAAGCATCAGACCTTGATGACATTTCACATAATGGCATGACAACCTAATTTCGGTCACATTTATGCCCAGGTCGTACACAGCACATCACAAACACCATGGGCACCCGGTGCTCTCAGTCAAGGCCACCATGGCCGATTATGGGATTGAAAAGGGAAGGGCCAAGGGATGAGGAGTAGGGACCCAGGAAAGAGGCGAGGGGAGGGGGGCAATGAGAAAGATTGACCCCCTCTGTAGGACAGCCTGCCCTCTTGTCTACATTATAAAGGCGCTTCATCTGTCTGAGTCGATTTGGCATTCATACATCGCAACACTAAATGAAGATCTTCATGGTGCCAAGCTTGTGGGGTAGTATGCTTTTGTAAACTCTCTAAGGCAGTGGTTCCCAAACGCTCTCGGTTCACGGCACCGTTAGTGTATCAGGATTTTGTCCACGGCGCCCAAAGTCAGAAAATACATGGCATATATCGAAATTTTTGAATACCCTACGGCACCCGTGAGTTAACTGCGACACCCCGGAGCGCCGCGGCGCACACTTTGGGAACCACTCCTCTCAGGATTGCTCTCATCATACAAATACAAACGGGTGCTAATGTACGGATGAAGGCTCCCTTAATACACTGGCCTGTCAGCTTTTTGAGGAGGGGGGGATGCTTCCTCCTTTAGTCACGTCCCGCGAAAGCAGAACACCAATTCTGTCATCCCCGCTCCCGCTGCGTGGCGGCACCTTCGGCCTTCTCGGAGGAGTTGGAGTAGCAGCCGTCCAGCTTGAGCATGTCCACCTCCCACTCGGCGAAGGTGTTGGCGTCCGTCTGCACGTCGGCGAGCGTCGTGCCGGGGTAGCCCCCGCACGTCAGCGTGCCCAGGTCCTCGTAGATGCCCAGCTTGAGGCCGCGTGCGTGCACCTGCGCCCCACACACCGCCGCCCACGCCGCTCAATATCATCCCCAGCAGCAACGGCAGCCGTGATCTACCCACTGCTCGGTGAAGGCTTCCGCAAGCCATCTCTCACAGACGCGCGACGAAATTATCCGTCTCGCAAACCATGTACTCGGAGGGCAACACCACATCTGCTCAATAGTGACACTCGTCGACGTCGTCAATGCGACTACTTTGTTCGGGGGACTTTCTCTCCTTCACCAACACAAACGGCTCTCCACTAATTCGACTTGAGAGGTGGAGGCCAACATTATTCAAAGCTTGGAGGCCACCTGTATGGAGTTCCCCATGTTTTATTCAACAGTTGACGCTATTATTTGAGCATCAAACACATCTGCGCGTTAAATGACAGTGGCCTGTCCACGCAGTGCCGCCGCGCTCCTCCACTGGAGGTGGTGTGGCTGGTTCGCCATTTCGTGTCTGCAACGGAGTTCAAGTGGCTGTCAAAAGTGATGCGAGGTTGCAGATGTGTCGCCTGTCACAAGCCCATGATCTACAGCGTGTACAGCAACTGCCACTTGAACCTTCATCCTGGTTTACAGCCAATACACGCAGCTGTGCAGTGATAGTCACACGATGATACGTGTGACCAAGCCGAACAGCCCCCTCCAGTGCAGCACTTAAAAAGGTTGACTCATTTCGCATTTCAGGCAGCATTCATTTACAGAGCAGGTTCTGAAACACAATAAATCCACAAAGTTCGCATACAACACCTTTCTCTCTCTTCAGGTTACATGACAATAAAATACATCACTTGTTAACCCTTGCTCGCCATGGGTACAAGTTAATGGGTACTTATTAATACCAGCAGAGCTCGAGGGTGTGGCCAACACCACGCCTTACTGCCTTTGTCTCTCTAGTGGCGATGTTGAAACACCAAACAAGGTACTCATTTGAGGCCGTGTCAATCTCGGGGAGCCCTAGAACTGGTTCAGATAATCATCAGTGGTGTTGGCCATGGGCAGGAATCAACCTCGGGTCACCTGGGTCATAGCTTACACACACGAAAGCACAAAGACAGAAACGCAGACATTCTATGGTTATTTTGGACTTTTTTATGGCCTGGGAACGCCTGGGAATAACCAAGGAAGAGCTGGAATCTGTTGCTGAGGAAAGGGATGTCTGGTCCACTCTCCTTGGACTGCTGCCACCGCGACCCTCACCAGGACAAGCGGTTTAGAATATGGATGGATGGAAATTGCGTGCAATGCTACGTGTAAATGTTTTTTTTGGTTGATTAAAACATTTTTTGGTTATTTATAATATTGTATATATTACATTTTTTGTCAGCAACTCGCATGTTTGTTGCGTCGCAGGAGTCCCGCAAAGAGCTAGCAAGCTCACTGGGTATCCTTTCTGCTGTAATAATAAACATCCATCCGGACAAGAATAAAAATATATACACAAACACACACATACGAGCTGATCAGCGGTAGTCAGGGAACAAGCCAGGTCACGCTGCTCACATAGTCAGCCAGGGCCTTGATGCCACTGGGGAAGCGCTCGGGGTCGGCCTGCAGACGGCCCTGCGCGTCACGCTTCTTGCTCATCCAGCAGTCGTCAATGTTGACGTAGACGTAGCCCAGCTCGCGCCACCCGTCCTCCGCCAGGCGGTCGGCCATAGCCTTGAAGAGTCGCTCGCTGGGTGGGGTACGGGCGAGCGTCACCGTTACCACCTCACCGAGACTGTCTGAAGCGTCATCGAAAAGTCTGCAACATCGACATAACCTCCTAGGAGGCTCATGCCAATGATAGAACTCAATGGAAACAACATGTGAGAAATTCAACAAAACTTGTTGATGTGCAACATTGCGAAGAAAAACGAGAGACGTGAAGAACTCCGACATGCTTCCAAATCCAACCCAGCAACAGGACACCTATCTTGCAACTTCTGTGGCAGGAGATGCACACACAGAATCGGTTTACATTCACATATGAAGTGATGCCAGATACGTCATACTGAGCATTCAGTGACAGCCAGAAGAGCCTCAACCCACTCTTTAAAGAGGGTCCTGCCAAGTATCGCAGTTGGGGGAAATGTTGCTTCTGTGTGTGATCCCAGTTTAGTAATTTGCTGGTCATTTTTAGCATTGGGATGTTTTGGCCAATACAAGTTACGTCATGGTTTTTTTTACCTATGGTAGGAAACTGGCGAACCCAGAGGAATCTCATGCAGAATTGGGGAAGAACACACAACCACACGTAAAGGCGCCCCTCTTACTGAGGGGCACGAGTGTTACCACTGTGCCACCCTGCTGCTGAATGTTGCTTCTCATTATTTCATTTTTAAAAGCACCTCCCATCTGGTCTTATCTGCCTCCACTTCATATTTAACCTTGGTCTGCACTTGAGGTGTAGTTTTTATTATTAGTAGAATATTGTCAAATTATGTCATAATAGTCAGTGAAGTTGCATCTGGCCTTAAAGCATGGAAGCATACAGAAGATGCTAGTCATTTAATGGAAGTCTAGGGCAAGCAACTTGGAAGTCAGATATTAGAAATGGTCGGACAGCGCTGCAGATAATCAGGAACAAGAGACGGGCGGGACATTCATGGAGAGTGGAGCAGGACAGCTCACCGACACAGGTACCGGAGTAGCACCCGCAGCTCAGCGACCAAGAGGCACACTGAGAGACAGAGGGTACGAGGCTGCCACAGCAAACCTTCGAGACGGGTGACGCCTTTACAACAGTTGCAATACGAGCTGACGAGAGAAGCAATGTTAAGATGTAGTGGTCGGCATCCAAGACGTTGGCCGGTATGAACTCTTGGGTCTTCCTGTGGCTGTAGTGGTATTGCTTTTATTGGTTTAGATATAACGGGCCATCGTTGCCAATTACCTGATGCAGTTGTCGGGGTCGTTTTTGCAGTCCACGTTGCAGCGGAAGCGCTCCCAGGCGAGCCAGCCCATGGGCGGAGTCCTCATGAGGCCATTCTCCAGAGCCAGCACGCAGGACGCGCACACCAGCGCACACAGCACGTGAAGCAGCAGCATGGCCTGGCCACGCACAGCCCCACAACCATCCATCCATCCATTGTCAGAAAGCCGCTTAATTCTGTACAGGGTCACGGTGAGCCGGAGCCTATCCAGGCAAATACATGGCACAAGGCAGGGCTATACCCAGGATATGACGCCAGTCCATCACGGGGCACCGAAGGCAATTTAGTCCGCAGGCCAATTAACCTATGCAGCAGCATGTTTTTGGACTGTGGGAGGAAACCGGAGTGCCTGGCGAAAACCCACGCGGACACGGGGAGAACATGCAAACTCCAGACAGAAAGGCACCCGGGCCCACACTACACACGGTTACTCATCACACACATACACGTGTACAGTTACAATTCTCACACACGCACAGGCAAACTCAGACAAGTCATACATGTTGTACTTGTTCGCTCTCTTAATGTGTAATAAGCTACCAATAATGTTTTCCCATCGCAATGTTTTAACTACCTTGTATTTTTTTTTATTTGGTCACTTATGTGAAATGCTGTGTGTAAATGTTTATTTTTTGTTTGGTTAATTTGTGATTTTTATATTTTCAATCTCGCGTGTTTGTTGTGTTGCAGTAATCCTGTAAAGAGCTTGAAAGCTCACTGGGTATTTTCTGCTGTAATATTAAATATCTATAACACACACTATCACTAATTCCGTGAACACACGTTAAAGTTCGCATTTATTAGTTTAACCTGGCGAGGACGACACATCAGGAAAGTCTCGTTTGCAAGACTGATTTGGGACACCAACATAACAGTAAAAAAAAGTTCGGCAACGAAGGCCATACCAATCATGCGTAAACACACCGTCACAAAACACACACACGTGTACACAGTCACTAATAACACAACTTGTTTCTTTCAAGGCAGGTGAATCATTCAACCAACAGCCTCGTTTGAACATACAGGTACTTCACCGCGCTGGTAAATAAGGATTCGGGGAAAGCGGACAGCAAAGACGCCGTAGCATACGGACTCCAGTAAAACTGTGTTTTTTTTCTGCAATGACTCCTGCTGCCCACAACACGGGACGTGGGCACGGTGCCACGGTAAGCGCTGCCGCCTCACAGCAAGAAGTTCCCGTGTTCGAATCCCGTCTCGGGTGCCTTTCTGTGTAGAGTTTGTATGTTCTCCACGTGTCCGCGTGGGTTTTCGCCCACATTCCAAAGACACGCTGCTGCATAGGTTAAATTGGCCTGCGGACTAAATTGCCCCCGGTGCCCTGTGATGGGCTGGCGTCCCATCCGGAGTATACACCTGCCTTGTGCCCTGCGTCTGCCGGGATAGGCTCCGGCTCACCGCGACCCAGTATGGGATTAAGCGGTTTCTGACAATGGTTTCTGATGGATGCCCACAACACAGTCCTGCAACAGTCTATAACGCCCGCCGATACGTGGTCACCCACACAAGCACCGTTCTGCCTCAAGTCGGCTCCGCTTCCGCGATGGTGGAGATTCCGGGTGACTCGCTCACACGCGCTGCCATTACAGATCGCTGTGCAGTGGAGTTGCGGTTTTGCATTTTTCAGGGGAGACGACGAGTTGACGAGAATAAACCACACAACAACAGCCGCCGTTCGCCAAGGAGTTGCGGTGACGTCACCACGGCGCCTGTACCAGGCCAGGTGCACCCCGAGACCACGCAGAGTGTCGAAGGCTCGCTGACAGGAGGTGACGGGGCAGACCCAAGTGCCCATTGGCTGCCTGACTGAGATGACTGGTTGGGGCACCATCTGTGCTCCCTACCGTGCTAGATTGCTGAGTTTTAGCCGCCCGGCGCTCGGCTCGCTGTTGTGAGCGTCGCTCCTCCCGCCCTCAGTTGTTGTTGGAGGGCGACTGCCTCCAACTGCCCAGTAGCGTCCTTCACGAACCAACCTCCACATTGACAAGAATAAACCACACAGAGCAACCACAACCCGCACCCGCAGCACTACCCACGAGCCTCCCCGACGCAGCCCGCAACCAGCCAGGCCGCCAGGCGGGCCCGACCCCTTGCACCGCCGCCACTCACCTTCGCTTGGGACGAGCCTGGCACCAGGAAAGAAGCGGATCAAGCAAGGCTCGCGGACAGTCACTCTGTGCGGAAGGCACCCGGGCTCGGAAGTTGTTGTTGCGGCCGCGCTGAGTGAGACGCTGTCGGTCAAACGCGGCCTCTTTAAGAGGGAGCAATGTGGGGGGGAGAGTCGCGCGGAACACACGCGGCGCGATCAGCTGAGACGCCACGTGACCGCTCCAGACTTCCCCTGATGTCGTTCTCATCTGATTAAACTAATAAATGTCAACTTTAAACTTGTGCTCACGGAATGAGTGACAGTGTGTGTGTGTTGTATGTGAGCGGTAGCCCAGTGGTTAGCGCACTGGGCTACGAATCTGGCGACCCGAGTTCGAATCCCGCTCACGGCCAACACCAGTGACGATTTTCTGAAACCAGTCCTGGGCCTCCCCTAGGTCGACTCAGCCTCAAATGAGTACCTAGTGCGGTGTGTAAACATCGCCACTAGGGAGACAAAGGCGGCCGGGCGTGGTGCTGGTCACCCACCCCCTCGTGTGCCGTGTCGACCTTCATAGGTGCTCGCTAACAGCACTTGTCCCTACAGTCTGTTAAGGCTATATAGGGAATCTTTGTCTTTGTCTTTGTTGTATGACGGGCTCCAGCATCGCTGCAGGGCACGTGACTGACATGCGGCGAGGCCCGTGACCACCCTCCCCCCCACCGTCCCGGGCAGCGAAACGATTCCGCGATTCGATTCCTGCACAGGGGCCCTTTCTGTGTGGAGTTTGTATGTTCTCTCCCCCGTGTTCGCGTGGGTTTTCGCCAGGCACTCCGGTTTCCTCCCACAGTCAAAAGCCATCCTGCTGCATCGGTTTATTTAAGCGGTTACGGATAATGGATGGATTCCGGCAATCTAATGAATCGGTGCTGCAGCTGCCTTAGATATATACAGTATCTTTATTATCCATACATCCACTCTGAGAAACCGCTTAATCCTGTACAGGGTCGCGGTGAGCCGGAGCCTATCCCGGCAGACACATGGCGCAAGGCAGGGCTATACACAGGATGGAACGCCATTCCATGCAGGGCACCGGGGGAAATTTAGTCCGCAGGCCAATTAACCTATGCAGCAGCATGTCTTTGAACTGTGGGAGGAAACCGGAGTGTCCGGCGAAAACCTACGCTTGGAGCAGTCCGCGAGAAGGCTGTCACCCATCGAATGGAGGTGCGACCTGGGAACATACAGCAAGCGTGTATTGGAGGATCGTACTTGTCGTGTTGAGAAGGGTGCCTAAATAAGGTCACGGATGTATGTCGGAGCTGCGTCAGTGAGATTAGTAGCCTTTGAGATGTGGAAGCCAGTGACGTCGCGCGGAGGGGGCCGCAGGGGTTTTTAAGCGGACCACGCGGGGTGGAGGGTCTCTTGGTCCGGGACTGGAAGGCGGCAGCGCTGGCCGAAACTCTAGTGAAGGGGAATTAGCGGAGCCGTGAGCGCAGCGAGCGCTAAGATAGAATTAGTGGAGTCTTTGACGAATCAAGGGAGGAGCTAGCGTTTACGGAGCTCAAGAAAGCGCGTACAGTCTGCGCTGTAGCTAGTTCGTGATTTTAGGAGCCGTTCCCTAGTATTAGCGGGAACGTAGAGAGAAGACGCGCAAGGCAGCGCGTGCACGTGTGCGCCTAAATCTACACGGACAACGCGAGCGCGGAGTAGCAAGCGCGTTAGTGAGAAAAGCGGGAAGACGCGCCGAGCTACGATAAATCAAAGACGGTGAACTTGGACACGGCGTTGGTGTTCAACTTATGACGTTAGGCCCATCACGCGACACGGCCATCGGGAGCGTGAGGAGGGGGAGGCGGCCCCGTGCGCCACGCCGCGCGATATCGCCGGAGAGCCCGCAGAGCAACGAGGATTCTCTCGTGAATCTTGCTCAGCTAAGCTTAGGTAAAACGTCGCCAACTCGAGCCAGACATTTCCCGAAATGGCCCAAATCGCTTTTTCAATGTGTTGCCGGTACCTAGTGCGTGGATTTGGTACGTGGATTTGCTATTGAAAGGTTTGACGTTGACATCGGCCACAATATCCCCTAATGCCACCGTAGGGTTCGCAACAGGGGGACATCAAAATACAAGCCGTGTTATAAAACAATAAACTTCACAAGGCATTGCAATAAACGAATGAACTTTAAACTTGCATTAACACAGGGCACGTGTGCTTGTTATTGGAGGTTTTTCAATTAGCTAGCAATTAGCTCATAAAGTCATTCTCAAAGTTTATGTGCAGTTTTAAACAATCACCATGCATAACTGTTGACTTGGAATATTATATACCAGTGGCTTTCAACCTTTTGGCGTGTAGCCCCTGTCGTCTGTCGGTATAACCCTAACAGTGTTTACGTTAACTCGAAGGCTTCATGACCAAATGTTATCCATAGTCAAGCTCTGTTTTCACATGACCTAAACTCATAAACAGAGCTTTACTATAGTATTTACGCTTTATAACCCGTGGAGAGGGCAGCTGGACTGTCCCGTCTGCCTTCATCCAGTGTGCAAACATCCGCCATCTCGCCAAAGCGCTGTGCATCTCGAGACTTTTCGTGCACAATCAATAGCATGCTAGAAGCACTGTCCCAGAAGCACTTTGCAAGAAGGTACCTCATTAAAACGTATTTTGGAACAACCAACAAATGTAGGCATAGGTTAATTGGCCTGCGGATTAGATTGCCCCGATGTCTTGTGATGGACTGGCGTCCCATCCTGGGTATAGCCCTGCCATGTGCCCTGTGTTTATGGGGGTGTGTGGTGGGGGACTCACTTTGAGGGGGTGGGGACAATGAGGGAGGCATCTGCGCAGTACAACTTGAGCAGAGTCTGTCTGTCTGCCGAATCGTACATGGTGTAGTAGCTGCCAAAGCACATACACACACGCTCCTTAATCACTAAACCCATAATGACGCATCAATTCCATCCATCCATTTTCTAAACCGCTTGTCCTGGTGAGGGTCGCGGTGGCAGCAGTCCAAGGAGAGTGGACCAGACGTCCCTTTCCTCAGCAACAGATTAATAATAATATCATTTTATATAGCGCCTTTCACCCGAGGGTCACAAAACGCTGCACAAGGGCCGCGAAGAGGACGGCATGTCAACAACGAAAGGAAAAAACAAGCAACAAATCCCACTGCAAAGTTTACATTTTTATTGCGCAACTTACGCGGTGACGTCAACACGTCAAGGTTTATCCGCAGGGTTGCTGGGCTCACTCTCCGTGACAAAGTGAGGAGCACAGAAATCCGGGACAACCTCGGAGTTTTCTTCTTCTTTGCGATTCTTCGAAGCACGATGGTTAGCTTATGGACATCGTTGTCTTTCAGGTCGGCTTCGAAGTGTTTGGTAGAATTCGCAG
>JAZEWU010000034.1:6771870-6783861 GCA_036362915.1 Geotria australis
TCTTCGAGTGTGGATACAGCAGATGCCTTTTTAGTGTCTCGCTTTGTTTCGCGAATGTTGCCAACACCAGTAGCACATTTGAACTACTGTTAAAACATGTGGAACCAATGGTGAGAAACACATAAGTCACTTTATTTATATTTGCAACGAATAGCGATACGCATTATATTTCAAGTGCGTGTTGACGGGTGTCATTCGGGCGTGGTAACGTCGAGAAATATTGCAATGATTGGGCGGGCAAGTGTTTGGTGAGTCATATAATCGTTGCTTCGCAAGAGAACGCACTCAGTTGCTGGACGGTATTCAGTGGACAAGACTAGGGTTCAGAATCACATTTGGTCACCAGCAAGGGGCAGCGGTGAAGCCCAATGGACACATCTCTGACACTGACCGGGCACACACAAGGATAAACTCACGTAAGACTGGCATACTCAACCTTATGTCTCCATTAGATAGATAGATAGATGTTTATTATTTCAACAGCAAAACACCCAGTGAGCTTGCAAGCTCCATGGCCGATAACATCATCATATATAGGAAGCAGTATGTGGCAATATGGCGCCGGCAAACCGCCTGGCTGCCTCCTCCTCCGCCTCTCTGCACTTTCCTCGCGCCTCTGAGTCGTTCTCTCGTCGAATGAATATCTTCGGCATTGAATGAATATGTGCCACGCGTTATAAATCTAACATTATTATTATATAATAATAGCATTTATATATGTACTGCTCCGTGTGTTACACTGTGAGGGGTTAAGCGGAGTACCGTATTCTGTGCAATGTACACCTTATTGTATAATAAGGGTAATAGTTGTACTACAATATTTGATAAAATTATATTTCAATGTGAGTGTTATCTAAATCTGTCTTCGGCCCTCTCCTATGCCAAGTTTTCTCAACGTTTTAGAGCTCATGGCCCACTTGTGTATGGTCTCTACGGACCACTAGGTGTCGCTCGCAACCCACTGATTGAGAATGGCGGTCCTATGTCCATCCATCAATTGTTAGAAACCGCTTAATTTCTGTACAGGGTCGCAGTGAGCCGGAGCCTATCCCGGCAGACACAGGGTGCAAGGCAGGGCTATACCTAGGACGGGATGCCAGTCATTCAGGCTTAACTGAGTATCAGGTACAGCGTTGAGACATCCAGCACTGGAGAGACACAACGTTGGCTGGGCTTTGTGCTGACTACAGTGGCGTGCCGACCTTTTTGAATGTTCGTTGACAGCACTCGGTTCTGAACAGATTAACTTTGTTTATTGTTGTGTGTGTGTGTAAGGGTACCAAGTATGTGTTTGGAGGACACGACAAGGATAAGTGTGTTTGTGGGTACAGTACAAGTAGGGGTGATTTAATGTGTGGGAGACTGAGTAGTAAAGACTAGTGACTGGAACGTTTTGTTCTGCACTGATTATTATTGCTTGGTTTAATTTGATGTGATACGCTATACAGTATATGGTTGTTAACCAGTTTTGATGGTTGCTTACAGAATATATTAGTGATTCCAAAGCTAATAGGAGGGATGGTCATATAGAGGTCAGTTTTAGTAGTGGTCGATTGAATTTTCACGCACGAATGTTCAAACTGCATGGCGCGTTGCAGTGTGCAACGTGGCACCCCCCCCATACAACATGCAGTGGGTTATCACGGGTAATATATTCACACACAGACAAACTTAACAGTGTTTTTTTCAGTACACGGCGGGGTGAAGGCTTGTTCACGCAGTGTCGCACATGGGACTTGTTTGGCTATACTTCATTGCTAGTTGGCAAAGGTTGGTCTTAGAATAAAAGAGATAATATGAGCAGTATGTATGTTTATCTCCACTGTCGTTAGCAGATAATTTACACTGCCCCTTTTTCTTCTATGATACATTATTTATAGGCACCATCAATTCCTCTTCTTAACGGGGTTCTGTCAGCACTACACCGTTTGTAAAGGCCCCTAAGCAAGCCGTACAAGCAGCCACAATCCCCAGCGCACACTGCATATGTATTTGGTTTCTATCTTATGCCACAGAAATTGAAAAAAAACGAGTTTTAAACTGTTCTTTGACTTGTGCTGAGAATTATCTGTATAGCGGGAAATCCGTTGGCATCACCATTGGAAAGTAATGTGGAATAGCCATCACTAGCTGTAAACAGCAGAAAAGCACCACACCAATGCTCGTTTGAGCAGGAATCGCGTTGAGTGTTACTAATATTATTATTTGGGGACGCACCTTAGCCATTCGCCATGAAGAATGGTGGTGATTGTACGAATTTAGTGTAGTTCCTTCTACATACACTACTTTTATCATCCACAGCTTTACTCAATACACCAAAAATCATATTTTTTGCAGTTGTATTCTTCCAGTTATCTCTATATTTCCACAGATAATAGGGTTTGCCTGAAAATGGTGGAAAATATATTCACTCTAGATCCATGTTTAGCTGTGTATGGTCGCCCTCAAGTAGTCACGAGATGGTGCTGATTTCAGCCAGTTAGCCATGTCTGTCACATGGGTCAGAGCAGTCATAGGCGTGGAGAAACTGTGTGGACCAAAGTCACTTCTTAAGATAAACAAGCATAAAAAGACCCACCGATTGTTCCCTTTTACCTTACCACAAATAAGAGGAGTTTCACTGTGCAGTTATCCATAGCATTGAAACTGTCTCGTTTGTAAACAACTCTTTTAGCCAGCCACCAATGCTCACCATATTTTTGTCAGCGTTTTCTAGAAGTTTCCACATAGAGTGAATTTAGAGAGACTGACGTCACAAAAAAATCACCCCTATACGTGAAAATATGTGCCGCGTCATCGTACCTGTCTTCTAATGTTTAAACCAGTGGTCTAATCTATTATCAACATGGGTGTTGGGGGTCAAGGTAGAAGAGTTCACGTCGCGATCCCTGTCAGGTAGTACTTGGTATTGCCTGCGAATTCTACCAAACACTTAGAAGCCGAGCTGAAAGACAACGATGTCCAGAAGCTAGCCATCGTGCGTCGAAGAATCGCAAAGAAGAACATGGGCGTTTCCAGAGGCAGGGCAACGGACTAAGCCCTGCGACCTTTATAAAGCATCCTGTTGGTCTTATTGTGTTGTGTTTAACTTGTCAGCATAATTCATAATGAGCTACAATTCTGGTAAAGTAGCGTACCCATATATAATGCAGTAGTTGTGTCATTCCACATTTTTGGAGTGTTCTTATTGGCTGGTCGAGTCATGCGACAACTCTACAGAGGATCTTGCCAATCGGTTGTACGCTGTTCTCTCTGTTCGGACCTGATTGCATCATAACCTTAAAAAAAACACTCATTAATGATTTGGCCGATAACATCCTAATATAGGAAGCAGTGTGTGGCAATATGGCACCATAAATGCCGCCTGACTGCCTCCTCCGCCTCTGCGCTTTCCTCGCGCCTCTGAGTCGTTCTCTCGTCGAATGAGTAGCTTTGACAGTGAACGAATATATGCGCGTAAAATTCCATCCATCCATCCATTTTCTAAACCGCTTGTCCTGGTGAGGGTCGCGGTGACAGCAGTCCAAGGAGAGTGGACCAGACATCCCTTTCCTCAGCAACAGACTCCAGCTCTTCCCGGGGGATTCCCAGCCGTTCCCAGGCAAGCCGAAGGATATAATCCTTCCAACGTGTCCTAGGTCGGCCTCTAGGTCTCCGCCCGGTGGGCCACGCCTGGAATACCTCCCGAGGGAGCCTTCCGGGGGGCATCCTTACCATATGCCCGAACCACCTCAACTGGCTCCTTTCAAAATTATTATTATTATTATAACCGTCTAGCGGTGGAGGGGAGTGGTAACGTACAAAATAATCCTGGATTTTCTTTTTCATGGTTCAGCTGATTTTTTTTACGTAGAAAAAAAAACTACAGCTGGATCAAATATGTTCTTGAAAAGTTTAAACATTGGGCTGTGCATTTTACACTCGGTCAGCACTGTTCTGGCCTCGGGGGCCTAAGGCTGCTATAAAGGCCAGAGACTATAACAGTTGTTTGACGGAATAATTATCATCGTAGTATATACTGACTATCATAGTTTTTGTCGCAATAAATAATCACATTATACTTAAGGTCTTACGAAACAAGTCAGCAAAATATTTGAAGGATTTATTAACCATACAGATTAACAAAGTAAGCCATAGAAGCTCAAAGTACTTTCTGATCAATGTTCCTCGGTTCACTACAAGAAATGGAGAAAAAAGCTTTTGATGCAGCTGTGCCACGTTTCTGGAGCAATATAGCCATGAGCTTGAAGCTAGTCACTACCGTCCATTATTTAACTTAGATCCCAGTTAGAATTGAAATTTCTGCCTAGGTGTGATTGCTAATCTTGATTCGTGTTCTAAAGGTTCCAATTTTTGCACTTTTCCCTCTTAATGTCGAATATGCTACCTTTAATATGCTTTGGTTTTTTTCACTATTGCAATGCATCGTACCTGTTACTTGAAAAATGCGTGCAATGCTGTGTATTTTGAACTATTTTATTTGAAAAATGCGTGCAATGTTACGTGTAAATGTTTTTTGTTGGTTGATTTCAATTTGGTTATATATGAATCTTGTAAATATATTAATTATTGTCAGCAATTCGCATGTTTGTTGTGTTGCAGGAGTCCCGTGAAGAGCTTGCAAGCTCACTGGGTATTTTTCTGCTGTAATAATAAACATTTATCTAAATAAAGTTTCAGTATTACAAGGTTATTTTTAGTGGTAAATATTTATGCCAGGCTTGGTGGGTTAACTGCAACATCAAGTAGTTACTGTATTGGTTGCAATGTGGTTTCTAAGCGTTTATGATTTTCACAATTATTTTTTGAAAGGTTGGATTAGCATCGATTAACTTACCATTTCCTAGCAAAAGTATACACAATTCAGTCCCAGAAATTTTTTAAAACTGACCAACTGTTGTCATGTTTCACTGTTGAAACACTAGGTCTTGCAGGTTGTGCTAAACACCTCAATGTGAAGATGTCCAGCGGGAAGCTTGACAAGGCGACGCGGAGCAAACTCATTGAAGAGGGCCTCCGGTTTCTCCAGTGAGTATGGGGCAGCTGCTCCTTAACCTGCTCATGTTGAAAGTCACAGCAGTCAATGCGTTCAGGTCACAGTCAAGATAGCGATTTGTTTTGGTTAGACTGCCCTCTTTTACATCGGATCGTCTCGGAGCACTTTACAAGACTTGTACATCTCATCCCAACACATTTGAAACGGCACCCCCAGTGGAAGTTGTTCTTGTGTGGCACAAATTGACTCGACACGAGGGGATATTAGTCTGCCAGTATGGTGCTATGATTGCTACGTGTAATCCACATCATTTTTTTAAATTAGTAAATGTGGACAAAGCCGCCAGCACGAATTCATGTCCTCTCTTTGAATATCGCCAGGGGATTAAAAAAATAATTCAACCCTGCAAATGGTTACTCACACAACTGATGGAAAAGAGGCCTCCACTTTATGGAGCTCTAGAGAACTCCTGTAAAAGCTATTTGCTATTTTCCCTACTCTTATATGCTGGTCAGAAATCTTGGAAGTTCCCCCACTTTACACCACCATTTGTGACCTGCTGGGTCACAAACCCTGTTATTCTAGTTCATATTGCTGCGTTGACACAGGCAGGAAAGGTAAAACTAGCTCATTGTTCAACTGTTGCACGAAGAGTTTAGTCTTCTTCTTTGCGATTCTTCGAAGCGCTATGGTCAGCTTCTGGACATCGTTGTCTTTCAGCTCGACTTCGAAGTGTTTGGTAGAATTCGCAGGTAATACCAAGTATTACTTGACAGGGATCGCGACGTGAACGCTTCTACCTTGACCCCCGAAGAGTTTAGTGTGCTAGCCATTACACCACCATCCCCACAACAGTATGTAATAATATAATGATAATATCAATTTATATAGCGCCTTTCACCCGAGGGTCACAAAGCGCTGCACAAGGGCCGCGAAGAGGACGGCATGTCAACAACGAAAGAAAATATATGTCGTCTCAGCACTACATTGCTTGCTGGATTTGGCTTTGTAATTTTTAATAGGTTTTCCCACGTGTATACAATTATTTTTAAAAATCATCAATGATGTTCTGCGCATCCTGAGAGAGGTTGTTTTTTGCCGGCAGTTGTTAAGCAAATGAAAATGTATAAATTAATTTGGTTTTAATTCCATGATTCTTTCTGTTTTTCAGATCACTGCAGCCTTTTGAAGGCTCGGATAGTGATTATGAGGTAATCTTGAATAAATCATTTTGTTTTATATTCAAATATATATATTTTTGGCACATGTCAATTTAAGCATTTAACACAACATCTGACGTGTTGTGCACACTAACTGCAGGTGGGCCTTTCTCTGCACCAACAACAAAGACAAATAAAGATCCCCGTATAGCCTTAACAGACTGTAGGGGCAAGTGACGTTAGCGAGCACCTATAAAGGTCGACACGGCACACGAGGAGGTGGGTTATCAGCACCACGACCGGCCGCCTTTGTCTCCCTAGTGGCAATTTTTACACACCGTACTAGGTACTCATGTGAGGCTGAGTCGACCTAGGGGAGGCCCAGGACCGGTTCAGAAAATCGTCACTGGTGTTGGCCATGGGCACCTATGCTTCAATATGTTTAGTGGAGGCATGTCCTCCAATACCATGATTAGCAACATAAGAGTGACATGATTGACAGCCTGTGAAGCACAGCACTCCTACTTCCTGTAGGCCCAAAGGTCACAGTCTAGATGAGATATTCAGCTCTTGACGATCTCATCTGCCAATTCCTGCGTTTGCTTATAACACAATTTATGAATAGGATTGTCCGTAGGTAGGAGGGTTCATTTGATTGCATTGCAGAATATATTTATGTGTATATTATGAGAAGGTAAAGTAAACAAAAAACGGTCATTTGTAATATTCACTGCTGCTGCGGTGTTTCACCATATCTCACAATACTAGTTATTTATACCTTACAGTCCTCTGGTCTGTTATATGTGGTTATAATATAGATAGTTGAGAATTCAGATTCAAGGCTGGGTCAAACTGAGGCGTAGAATTCCATCCATCCATCTATTTTCTAAACCGCTTGTCCTGGTGAGAGGGTCACGGTGGCAGCAGTCCAAGGAGGGTGGACCAGACATCCCTTTCCTCAGCAACAGATTCCAGCTCTTCCTGGGCGATTCCCAGGCATTCCCAGGCCAGCCGAAGGATATAATCCCTCCAGCGTGTCCTGGGTCGGCCTCGAGGTCTCTGCCCAGTGGGCCGTGCCTGGTATACTTCCCGGGGCAGCCTTCCAGGGGGCATCCTTACCAGATGTCCGAACCACCTTCAACTGGCTCCTCTCAATCCGAAGAAGCAGCGACTCTACTCTGAAGTTGTCCCGGATTTCAACGAAAAGGATGGACTTTGACGGACTCGACCTTTGCGTAGAATTCCAATCGAAGTATTTAGTTTATTGGGTTGTTGAGCCAGGCTGGCTAGGATTGGAGAGGGACACGGTCCACTTTTCACCGAGGAAATTGGAGATCAGAGAAATATATTTATTCACTTACTGCTATAACAAGAATGCACAGTAAAAAAAACAAAACTAAACAACAACATCACAGGCTAAATTTGCTTAAAACATCCAGTTAGAGTGCACACTGTAGGATAACCATAGTAACAAAATCACGTTTGCACATGCATAATTGCACCAAAGAGGTATGTGGGGGAGTGTTTGTGTTGACTAGTGTGAGCTATAGGGAGGAACTGTAGACAGTGTAATTAATGATTTCACTACCCAGCCATAGTTATCTTACAGATGGAAATTTTCCCACCCCTGATTAATGGACTTCATAGGTCTAATTGCCCCAATCTTCACCTGGATATAAAACTGGTTCCTTGAAGGGCATGCAGACACCCAGCACTTACAAAAGCACTTATATAGCTGGTCCCAGCACTGAGAAGCACTTATACAGCTGTGGTACTTGATGTGACATTAAAACTGTACAAACAGGATGGGAAAACCCCAACATTTTCACAATTGGTTCGGGAAATTTAAACAAAAAAATCCAACGTGTTTTACTTGAATCTTGATATATATTTTTTTACTATTTATTGATTGCCACGTGGTTGGGGGAGGGGTGGGTGTGACTTTTAGAGGCCTATAAGAAGGGGATACTCTCATACTAAATATTAATAATTGTATGTTTATAACGCACACATTCATTCAATGTCGAAGATATTCAATCGATGAGAGAAGGACTCGGAGGCGCGAGGAAAGTGCAGAGAGGTGGAGGAGGCAGCCAGGCGGTTTGCCGGCGTCATATTGCCACACACTTTCCTATATATTATGATGTTATCGGCCAACTAATTAATGAGTGTTTTTTTAAGTTGTGGGAGCAAACCGGAGATCCCGGAGGAAACCCACGCAGAACAGGGGGATAACACACAAACTCCACACAGAAAGGTGCCCAAGGTGGGAATCGAACCGCCTCGGGCAAGGCCATTCTTTCTGTGAGGCACGGATGTTACCACTACGCCACCCTGCCGCCTTGTGTATGCACATGCAACTAATTTTACTGCCGACCCGCTAACGCCCACCGCTTCTAATCCTTCGTATGCTTACGTCGTGCTGTTTTCCGTGCCGCTGATTCGTGTATTTGCGTTTCCTTCTGCTCCCAGCGGTTCCTGCGCAAGCTGGTGTCGTGCCTCTGGGCGGACGGAGACGAGCTATACCGTGCGGGTGACGCGGCCACGGCGCAGCGCCAGTACGGGGAGGCTCTGGATGTGGTGAAATACATAGAGAATGAGGGCCTCCACTGCCCCAACTTCGTGAGCGAGTGTCTGCACGCCAACCGCGCCGCCTGCTACCTGCGCCACGTAATACGCTCACCTCTGTGCCACGCCGCGTCACCACGTGCACGCTGCAGAGACGAAGATCCTCCGTGTAGCGTTAACAGACTTTTCTGGTGGTGCTTTTAGTGAGCAGCTGTGAAGGCTGGCGTGGCAGACGACAGGGTGGATGCCCAGCACCACGCCTGGCCACCTTTTGTCTCCACAGTGGCGATATTTATACACGACACCAGGTCCTCCGGGCTCTCCGGTTTGCTCCCATAACTTAAAAAAAACACCCATTAATTAGTTGGCCGATAAAATCATAATATATAGGAAGCAGTGTGTGGCAATATCGCGCCGGCAAACCGCCTGGCTGCCTCCTCCGCCTCTCTGTGCTTTCCTCGCGCCTTTGAGTCGTTCTCTCGTTACAAGAATATCTTTGACAATGAATGAACGTGTGCGAAGGAATTTCAAAGTGGAGCAGTGCGAGGGAAGCAGCAGAAGAAGTGTGGTGACCTGTAGTGCGGTGGTGGAACACAGTGTGGATGAGATTAAACAATCAGTATCTGGTCCTCGTTATGGTCGGATACATTAGTGAGTGACATTTATGGGAGCAGACGGCATAAATGTCACTCACCGATCTATCCAATAGAAAAGCGATAAAATTGAGGATCAGATTTCCCTTGAGAAAAAGACAATGTGAGGATCACAAAGTGAGCCCAACAGCACTGAGTTGTCCTTTCTTCTTCAGCTTAGTTGAACAAGTTACTTATTGGGATGTACTGTAATTAAACAATATTCACAGGGCCTTCTGTAAAAGAGCTTTGGGTGCCAAATTTCGTCCTCTTGACGGATCTCTAACGGATCTCTAACCCTCCTTGTCTTTCGCTCCTGGAACAGGATGAATATAACAAAGCCCTGCAGGACTGTGCTGTGGCGTTGAAGCTGAACGAGAAGAACGTGCAGGCGTGCTACCACAAGGCGCGAGCGCTTCGCGCCACGGGCAGTGTGCGCGAGGCCTACGACGCGGTGGTTGTCTGCTCCAAGCTCATGCCACAGGTGAGGGCGACTACTCGAGTCTGCACAGTGGGCAGAGCACTCCAGAGCATTTTTCTGTTGTTTGACCTGTTAGCGGTCCAGAGCTTATTGTACTCGAGAACGAACCGTTCTATATGAGCTCTAGATTTTCAGATTCACACAAGCGTGCCCATTGGCTAAGTGGGTGCATGACGTCACACCGCCAATTGCAAGGCTGTCAGAATCCTAACATTGTTCATTCAGAGCTAAATTCCACCTTCCGATGCCACGGAGAGCACCCTGGTAAATTAACTGCACCCCTCCCCCACGCTGAAAACCCACCGTCCTTCGTGGCTTTGTGTGTGAGCTCTAGTGCTTAGCTGGAAGAGGCTGGGATTTACCAGCCGTGGTCATGCCGTATATTCTCTATGCCTGCGAAACGTGGACCTCCCTGGCGGAACATCTGCGGCGTTTGGAAACTTTCCGGCTTGCCTCCCTATGATCCATCCTGGGTTTAACCAGGCTGGATTGTGTGAGGAGCTCATAAATATAAGAAATATCTGGACAAAGTCCCATTTGTGAGCTCCTCCGGCTGGGTCATGTAGCCCGCATGCCCAGTCATTGCATGCCCAAGCAGTTTCTGTTTGGCCGGATAGAGGGGGCTAAATGGGCGTGGCACGGGCTAGAGAAGAGATGGCCTTATGTGGCACAGGAGGACCTAGAGCTGAGTAGACTTGCTGAAAACTGGTACCAGCGGTGTCAAGATCGACCTCTGTGGAGGAGGTTCGTAAAGGAAGCTACTGGGGCAGTTGGAGGCAGACGCCCTCCAGCAACATCGGATGGCAGAGGAGCGACGCTCACAACAGCGAGCCGAGCGCCGGGTGGCCAAAACACAGCAAGTTGGCACAGTCGGGAGCACATGTAGTGCATTTGCCAATCATCTCGGTCAGGCAGCCCATGACACCTGGGTCTGTGCCATGACCTCCTGTCGGCGAGCCTTCGACACTTCACGTGGCCTCAAGGTGCATATGGCCTGGCACAGGCGCCTTGGTGACGTCACTGCCATCTAGTGATGAATGGCAGTTGTTGTTGCTAGTTAGGATATAGAGCGTTTGGTTGGCTGATGTGTGCTGCCCCAGTTTGCGATTATTCCCATTGCCAAAGACTGTTGTAACCTTGTGCTCACTGTTCACTTTCCCATCACCTTGCCTAGCTGTGCAGGCGACAAAGCGCCTCTATTAATTACTGATGTCATCCATTCTCCCCATTCTCAGGATCAGAAGGTCATCGCGCTGATGCAGGAGCTGGCACAGGCATTGGGGCTGCGTCTGCGTAAGGCCTACATAAGCCAGGTACATCTGTCACCTGCCACCTGCCGGTGGTGGAACATACTGTTGTGTTTGGTGTAATGGTCATGCATGTTGGTCTAGGAACAGGGCATCTATCCATCCATCCATCCGTTTCTAAACCGCTTGTCCTGGTGAGGGTCGCAGTGGCAGCAGTCCAAGGAGAGTGGACCAGACATCATTTTCCTCAGCAACAGATTCCAGCTCTTCCTGGGGGATTGCAAGGCGTTTCCAGGCCAGCCGAAGGATATAATCCCGCCTGCGTGTCCTGGGTTGGCCTCTAGATCCCTGCCCAGTGGGATGTGCCCGGTAGACTTCCCGGGGGAGCCTGCCATGGGGCATCCTACCAGATGCCCAAACCACTTCAACTGGCTCCTCTCAATCCGAAGAAGCAGCGACTCTACTCTGAGGTTCTCCTGGATTTCTGTGCTCCTCACCTTGTCACGGAGAGTGAGCCCAGCAACCCTACGGAGAAACCTCATTTCTGCCGCTTGTATCCGTGATCTCGTGCTTTCAGTCATTACCCAAAGTTCATGACCATAGGTGAGTATAGGGACATAGATTGACCTGTAAACCGAGAGCTTTGTCCGAGGACCAAGCTCCCGCTTCACTACCACGGACCGGTACAGTGCCCGCATTGCTACAGATGTTGCTACAATCCGTTCGCCATCCACTCCGGGGCGCCGCAGCTAACTCACAGGGGCGTCGCGGGATATTCCAGATTTTCGATATATGCCATATATTTTTTGACTTCTTCTTCTTTGCGATTATTCGAAGCGCGATGTTAAATTACAGTTTCCCATTTTCTTACACAGCCCCTTGCATTTTCATTGAACTCCGCAAGGTC
>JAZEWU010000034.1:6785488-6806840 GCA_036362915.1 Geotria australis
CCTTGCGGAGTTCAATGAAAATGCAAGGAGCTGTGTAAGAAAATGGGAAACTGTAATTTGACCATCGCGCTGCTTCGAAGAATCGCTAAGAAGAAGAACAATAGTTCTCAGATCGCCATGCATATAGAAGAGGTAAACAAGTGAGAAGTAACCGGGGAGATAGACTAAAGAGAAAAGATAAAGAACTAGAGAGAGAGGCCGTTTTAAACAACTGGTGGGGGTCTTCAGCTGGGACTAAAGTTTCCAGCAACTGCGAGTTCCTGTGTTCACATATATCATTAATCGTCGCTTGTCTCCTGTGTATGTGGTAACCCCTGCAGAAGAGGAAAATGCCAAGCCCACCCTTGACGGTGCAACCCCAGAGAGCAAATCCACCCCGCCGAGCCAGCAGTGCAATGGAAAACCCACTGCCAAACCGATCGGCAGTGGTGCTAGTGGTGGCAGCAATGGCGGGGGCACTAAGTCATCCACCGTCCCCACCAAAACCAAGGGCCACAAGGGAGGCAAGGGGGCGCCAGGCAGCTCTGCACCTCCACCGCCGCTCCCGTCGCAGCAAGCCGGGTCAGGGGGCGCGGTCGTCCTGCCTGCCCAGGCGCGGCCCACCACCAAGGTGGGCCCTGTACCTCCATTCAACCCCGCACGCAATTCCACCACGGCCGCCGTGGGCAACAAGGAGGCCCCCAAGCCGGCACCGGTGCTGCCAGCTGCGGGAAAGAGTGGCGCTCCCGGCAAGCCCGACCCTCCGCCATTGGGACCCTGTGACCCGGCTCAAAAGCCACTAAAGCCCGTCAAGGAGACGCTGCCCGGGATGTTGAACGGCTATGGGGGCGGGGTCGGCATTGGGGGTGGAGTGGGGGCCAACGCGCCGCACTCTCTCCCTGTGCCCGAGGGAGTGACCTTTGACACCATGCAGGAGGAGATAATCGGGGAGGACTTGGATGAGCTGTTAGACCGGGAGGCTGAGGAGTTCTCTATGCAGGTAACAACATCCTCCTGTTGCAACCCACAAAACATCCCGCAGACGCACGCCTACACGGCAGTCACATAGCTCAAACTCAGCAAGCGTCATTTGAGCGCTAAAGCACGATGTAACAATGATTTGCAGCGCTTTGTGACCCTCGGGTGAAAGGCGCTATATAAAATGCTGTTATCATTATTATTTGTGTGTGCTGCAGGGCTTTCAGTCTCACGCCATCATGCCGTTTTGCACGGGCCTTCAAAACTGCCTTCCTACGCCGCCTTCTCAGGGACTGCCGATGCCTCACGACTTGCAGGTTCACAAAGGCCTCCACATCGGCCAGGGACTGCAACAAAGCCTGCAGTTCTCCCAGGGACTACAGCAAGGCCTAAACATGGCCCAGGGCATGCATATACCCCTGCACGTCGGCGTGCAAATGGCTCTCCAGCAAGGCCTGGCTCTACCGCAGGGTTTGCAGATGCCCCCGACCATGTTCTCGCAGCCGGGAATGGCGCACGGAGGCACCGTGCTGCACCACCACCTGCAGCAGCGGCCTCCCGGGTTTGCCGAGCGACCGGCCTCCAGCAGCAATGGCCTCGACTCTTTGGACGACATGTCCACGGCTCTGCCTCTGCTGAGGGCCACCGGTGCCTTCAACGGCAGCTCCGTCGGCTACGGTGAGAGCCGGCGGCGTCGAGCGCCTTGAATGAACGTTTTCCGATGTGTATTTGTTTGGGGAGTGGTGGCTCAGTGGTTAGCGCGCTGGGCTACAAATCTGGCGACCCGAGTTCGAATCCCGCTCACGGCCAATACCAGTGACGATTTTCTGAACCGGTCCCTGGGCCTCCCCTAGGTCGACTCAGCATCAAATGAGTACCTAGTGCGGTGTGTAAACATTGCCACTAGGGAGACAAAGGCGCCCGGGCGTGGTGCTGGTCACCCACCTCCTCGTGTGCCGTGTCGACTTTCATAGCTGCTCTTTAACGGCACTTGCCCCTACAGTCTGTTAAAGCTACACGGGGGATCTTTGTCTTTGTTATTTGTTTGATACATTTTTTATTATACTCCTAATTTCATTTTAACTATTGATGTGTGTGTCTTTGGTGGAACAGTTGAGTTAGTGCTGCCACCGCGCAGCAAGCATGTTCCAGGTTTGATGCCTGGCTTGTGTGCCTTTTTGTGTGCATGTTTTTCCGTGTCCATATAGGTTTACACCAGATATTCCAATTTTCTCCCACAATCCATAGACATGCTGCCGAAGTGAATTGACCTGCTGATTAAGTTTCCCCCAGTGCCCTCGGTAGAGCCCTGCCTTGCTCCCTGTATTTTCAGGAACAGGCTCCGACTCACCACAACCCTAGACAGGATTATGCAGCTACTGATAATGAATGAATGATTGTCATTGTGGTCGTGACAACCAGTAATCATTGCAGCTGAAATTTAGTTAAATCCAAATGCAATATCATGGGTCATTAAGTGCAAACATTGGTTGTTGCCGATACATCAGCTCGCTATCCTGGCGGGTGCCTGGATTCAAACCCAGAATCTCGCCATCACCGGCGTGTTGCTCTCACACAAAATTTGACGAGCTGCCCAAGCCACCCGGCCCCCGTGGGAAGCTGTAGGTTTTGGGAGAACCAGGGGGTCTCGCGTTTTATGCGTCGTCGTACCAGTTACACAAGTGTTGAATGGCGTTTGACTAAAAGACGAAAAAACACGTTGTGTGGAGATACGAAGCAGAGGTTGAATTATTTCATTCCCAGTGGGTTTTTAACAGTTTACAGAGCTTTGAGATTCGAGCCTCTTTCTCCTTATTCAATTTCTAAAACTAAACCGACAGTAGTACATATAATGTGCCATTCCACATTGATATGTGTGCTAGACCAAGCTTTAACTTGATAATCTGTATGACAATTGATCTTATGAGCTGCTCATTTCAGGATAGCTGTGTCGAGCGTTCTTCCAACGTGGGATATGAAACATTGCGAAGTAGAAAGGAGGAACACTCGACATGGCTATCCCGAAAGATAATCTTTTCAGAGCAATTCTCTAAGATCGAGCCGAGAAAACCTACACCAATATATTTATAATCTGTACTCCGTTGTGACAGCCATTGTGTCTGTTTTCAATTGGAGGTCACGGCCGACTGTATTCTGAAAGCTGGCCCGGGCAAAGCATGCCAGAAGGTAACTATCCCAGCTGTATCCTTCCTCAGTACACTCTGCTATGGCAGAATAAGTGTTTCCAAAGGATCATAATGTTTCTTTTATTTGCAGAGGCCTTCGAAAGGTCAACAGGAAAAGTATGTTTTACGTATTAAATCTCGTTGTTTTTTTTTTCTATGTCTAATGACAGGGTTCATGAATGCGGCAGCGAAAATGAACTCTGCCGACATGGGGGTAAGTTTTACCGTTTGCGTGGAATGTACGAGAACTCGTTACCAACAGGCGTGCGTGGCTATTATTGCTGCACTCATTTCAAAACTCTGCATAATATTGGTATAGACTTTCATCGTAGGGAGGCTATATTTTGAATTTGAATATATAGTGCAGGTCTCAGATCTCCCGAGTGATTCGTAATTGCATCTGTCTGTGTGTGTTTTGCCTTTGTGTGTGTGTTCAGCTTGTGTGCGTGTTCTGCCTACCTGCCTCTCTGTGTGTGTGGTTAGCGCTCTGGGCTACAAACCTGGCGACCCGAGTTCGAATCCCGCTCACGGCCAACACCAGTGACAATTTTCTGAACCGGTCCTGGGCCTCCCCTAGATCGACTCAGCCTCACATGAGTACCTAGTACGGTGTGTAAAAAATGCCACTAGGGAGACAAAGGCGGCCGGTCGTGGTGCTGATAACCCACCTCCTCGTGTGCCGTGTCGACCTTTATAGGTGCTCGCTAACGTCACTTGCCCCTACAGTCTGTTAAGGCTATACGGGGGATCCTTGTCTTTCTCAGGCGGATTTCATGGGGCCGGCTGGCTTCACGGGCCTTGGCTTGGCCGGGGTGCACATGGTCATCAATCCCCTGGTGGATTCACACGAGCTGAGGCAGGCGTGCACGCAGTGCTTCCTCATTGGTGCGACGCACACCGGCATACCGCATCCCGTATCGCGCCACGCCACTCGCGACGTTTACACCGAGTGTCTGACACTGCACACGTCACAACTCACTCTCACACACACACACCACACGTTTTTGCTGGTTTAAACAGCCATTATTCGGGTTGGCTGGTTGCCCCACAATGGTTTGGGGGTATTGGAGCAGAATTTTATGGCCAGTTGCCCTTGCCTGACTCCAACCTCCTTTAGTCGGAGGGTCTTCACATCCTTTTTTGTCTGGAACCTACCCCCAGACCTGTCCACCAAGGGAGATCCTCCAAGGAGTGCTAGATTTAAGGCGACGTAAATCTGGGTTTGGTTGGAACACACTAACCCTTTATCACGATAAGACAGATAAACCTTACAGCTCGCACAGAAACACCACACAGCTCACACACACATCTACTTTTTGCATTACAAAACAGGAGAAATTATACGACTTCTTAACATCAAAATATTACCCTGTTTTTGTTATCTGGTTAAATTGAGTAAAATCGTAGCTCTACAATAACCGTCAATGTAATTCATTTTTTCTACCACAAAATATTAAATTGCAACGGACTCACTAGTTTTTGTCATTTAAAAGAACCCATTCTGTTATGCATGGATAAGCCAGATTGTTATGCAGCATTAATATCGAGGGTGCATTCAGATGCTTGCAAAGCTTAACGAGTCTATTTTCCCATGATGTATGGAGTCTCGATTACCTGTATCGTCGGTGTATACTGATATTAGCTTGTATTGAGACTGGTGGGTCTGTGATAGACTTCCACCAAACGCACCTTGTTGAGAGACTGTATTGCGCGAGTGTGTGCTGCCGTGCTTGTGTCTAACGCGTTCCTGCCGTGTGGTCGGCTTTTTGTTTCTCGTTGCAGCTGCAGGCTCTGATAACCACAATTACAAGTATTTTCCCGACCTGGAACACAAGTGTCTAAAGGACCTGTTGATCGGACGGCTTCGGAACTCGGAAGGTCCCTGCTTCAAAATAATAAGGCCCAGGCCACAGAAGCTAAACTATATGGGCGCATACAAAATATGTAAAGGTACTGCATCACATGTTCATGTTAAACTTGTTGTTAAAGAAACGCATGGTCCTCAAAATCATTAGCTCTCTTCTTGTTGATCCCTGCGAGGCTGGTGAGTCTTGGCGTGAATTGGAAGCATCATTCGGAACAAACGAACATTAAAGTCTGTTAGGGGTGACTGCGTAGTGCTCTGGTGATGTCACTGCAGTGGGACTGCTGTGTGTTTTACTATGACCGCACTGCAATATTATGGTAGCCTTCAGAGTGTTTCTCTCATTGGGCTGGAAGGTTGGGTCAGACAGCCCTGGACACATGGCCTAGTCACCAGACATGTGGTGATGTATCGATTCAACAATTAACATCGATTTATACCTATGGCACGCATCGCATGCAGTGTACAAGAATAACTCGCGATTTATATAAATTATACTTGACAGGACGAAACAGAATTGACTTTAATTTATTGCGTCACTGCGAGGGTATATTGTTGCAAAGTATATATATTTGTGAATTTATATATATATCACTGCGAGAGCTATTTCACCATTACCATAGCATTTGTAACGTTATATCAGTCCTATTTGCCCACTGGCCATTGAGCGTGGGGTGGTGCTTTTCTCTGCTTACTGTCCTCAGCCACTGGTGCAATGTGCATGCTGACGTGATTGGGAGCACCCCATATTTTTGTGAATTCGCATGTTTGTTATGTCGCATCTATCTATCTATATGTAAGCCAGTGTTCCTTCCCACAGCCTAGGACCTATGTTATTGACCCCAAAAGGAATAATGGCTTTATTAACCTCACAACTTGTGATTCGTCGCATCCTCCAAATTATGCTGCACTACTCTACCTCTGAGCCACCTACACAGCTGGTGATTTGTGTCCGAATGTGCGCAGACGGTTTGTGTGGGGTGCTGCGTGGTCGTTGTTGCCAAAGACGCGGAATATAGATAAAGTCTGACCTGTGCAACCATTGCTGACCGCTGAGCGGTGCGCTCTCGCCACAGACATCGCGGAGGGCAAGGCATGCCGCTTCCCCGGCCACTGCACGTTTGCGTACAACCAGGAGGAGATCGACGTGTGGACGTTGGAGAGGAAGGGACTGATGCAACGCGAGCTGCTGTTTGCGCCCGCAAACGGCGCCGGTGGCGGCAGGATCCAGTTGACGCTGCAGGGCGTGATGGAAGAGCACCACGGCATATTTCTCTTCCTATGCGAGGTATTGCGCACAAAGACAAATATTCCTCGTGTAGCCTTAACAAGACTGTAGGGTCAAGTGCCGTTAGCGAGCACCTATGAAGGTCGACAGGGCACACGAGGAGGTGCGTGACCAGCACCACGCCCGGCCGCCTTTGTCTCCCTAGTGGTAATGTTTACACACTACACTAGGTCCTCATTTGCGGTTGAGTCGAACTAGGGGAGGCCTAGGACCGGTTCAGAAAATCGTCAGTGGTGTTTGGCCGTGGGCGGGATTCGAACTTGGGCCACCAGGTTTGTAGTCCAGCGCGCTAACCACTGAGCTACCGCACACACACACGTGCAGCCCCGCAGTCGTTTGTTATGACTGCATTTCGAGCTTATAATGAGACCCATCCTATCCCAGCCCTATGAGCTGAGTTATGGGGGTCAAGGTAGAAGCGTTCACGTCGCGATCCCTGTCAGGTAATACTTGGTATTGCCTGCGAATTCTACCAAACACTTCGAGGCTGAGCTGAAAGACAACGATGTCCAGAGGCTGACCATCGTGCTTCGAAGAATCGCAAAGAAGAAGCTGAGTTATCGTCACTAACATCATCAGCAGCCCATTCACTGCGTTACAAAATCTCCACAAGCCGTCGCCATCTCTCATGGTCCTGCAGTGAAGCAGTCCGCCCGGGACCCACACTCGCTCTGAGCTTCATTGCTCCATCCCTGAGATTGATGTCCCATCAAATATTCTCTGTTTTTTCTATGTTAAAGGGATTGTGTTTTAATCTGTAATTTGTTTGACGTAAATCAACCTGTTGTATTCCTTTGACGATGGAGACATTTAAAAAATGTTGTTCCTTTGTTTTTTTTATTTTTTTTTCATTGTTGACATGCTGTTTCTTCGAGGCCCTTGTGCAGCGCTTTGTGACCCTCGGGTGAAAGGCGCTATATAAAACGCTATTATTATTATTACTCCAGGTGATTTCTGAGTAATCCCAGTCATGGTGGTTGTAGAGAAGTGAAACTTGTCTAGCTTTGTAAACCACAAGCAAAGGGAAAATGTTTAAATACATTATTTGATTAATGATGACACAGCGCCATATTGTTCTATTTCTTTCAGGAATGTTTTGACAATAAACCCAGGATCTTGAGTAAACAAAGTAAAGAAAACCCAAAGTATTGCAGCAACCAGAGTGCCAGACACACGTTCAACGAAACCAAGTAGGTGTCCGCCTGTGTGTGTACCCGGATGTGCGTGTGCGTTAGTGTAGTGGGGAGCAGAGATACGAAGCAGTTCACCCAGGGCACTACAATCCTGGCCACCTCAGTTCATTTTCCAGGCTTGCACATCAGTGCTAAGTGGTACTGTATTTGGATTTGGGTGGCTAAGCACAAAACTAACCACACTGCATACACTCCTGACTGCCTTATTTATGCATACACACAAATTCACTCCGCAAGTTGAACTTTGTATTATATTGAATGTGCCACGACGTTCACTCACGTTTTGTGACCCTCGGGTGAAAGGCGCTATATAAATGCTATTATTATTATTATTAAGAGGTGCGAGAAATGCTAGCCCAAAAATGGAAGGCAACCACGCAACGAATCGGCGTTTACACTGGGCGGCACAGTGCCCAGTGAGTGGCACAGTAAGTAGCGCTCCCTCCTCACCAGAAGAAGGGTTCGATTCCTAGCCTGGGTGACTTTCTGTGTGGAGTTTGCATGTTCTTCCCGTGTTCACATGCGTTTTTGTAAGTTACGCCGATTTTTGTTAACTGCTCTTGTTTAAACACAATCCCACACTCTACGCAGCTCATCACAGCACCTCCTCCATACACCGCGCTCACGCACAACCTTCGCACAACGCCGATTCTTGGTCGTGGCACCCGCACCCTGGAACAGCCTGCCACATCTATTAGGCCTAACACAGTCCCCCACAACCTTCAACATTTTTTTTTTAAGTCACGTCTTCACTGACTCACAACAAACCGACTGAGCCAGGCTCCGCGCCTCCGAATTAACGGGTTCAACGCGCCCGGAGAATATGCGCGCGTTATAAAAATATATTATTATTATTAAACGAGCGGACTCTTGCCTGCTGATCGGAGAAGTTGGTGGACGCCGCTCATTTTTCCCCGCACTGTGCCCGTGTCGCCCCGCGCGTGCCACAGGTGCCTGGTGTACGTGCTGCGCGGCACCAACGTCCACTATTCGAAGGTGCGCCTGCTCAATGAGCTGAGCCAGTTCGATGTTTGCCGCCACGAGATGCGCTACGGCTGCTCGCGTGAGGACAAGTGCAACTTTGCTCACAGCTTCGTGGAGCTCAAGGTCTGGGTGATGCAGCAGCAGACAGGTATACCACCCCACCACGCAGCTCTGCCCCCTGTCGGTTAGGCCAGCCTGCGTCGTGGCACTGGACTGTGAGCGTGCTTCGGTCTACCACACACTTGTAGTGTCCTTTGAGTGTGGGCGAACTTAATTAAACCGTCCCTGCCTGTTCTCTATATCCTCTAACCAACGACCTTGTGCCTTCACTCCTTCGGCCTCACCCAGTCATCAACAGCCAATCCTATGTTTACTGAGGTGTGAATAACCGCCAAATGTTGTTTTTTGTTTGATGGCAGTGGCTAGCAGAAGGGCTCGTTTTACACAAGCCATGTAGCTGAGCTTGTGCTTGAACGTGGATGTGCTGTGTGCCACCGCAAACAGCAGAGCTTGCACGCTCACTGGGTATTTTTCTGCTGTAATAATAAACATCTATCTATCACCGCAGGGATGACCCACGAGGAGATTGAGCGGGAGTGTGTCAAGATCATGGCTCAGAGCAGCGGGACCCTCGGAGCTCCCACACACAAGGTTACGCGTCTCACCTCGTCCCACACGCGTAGAGCAGACAACCCAATCGGCGGCAGTACCGCCACGGGCCTGCACTGCGTGTTATAAATTATATATTTTTTATTGTTGGCACTAGAGTATGGGTATCTGAGATGGATGCTAGAAATGTTGTGGCAAGACAGGAAAAGCAATGCAGAGGTCCGAACGAGAATTTGGCAGGTGTGTGTTGTGGATATGATCGGGTAAAAACGGTTACGCTGGGTGGGACCGGTGCAGGATGGGGGAGCAGGACCGATCACCTACACTGGCATCGGAGTGGTCTCTCCGAGTCCGATGACCAACGGGAAGACCTAGGATCAGATGACGCGATGGTGTTAGGCAGATCTTGGAGGCCACGTGTCTACTTTTTCAGCAGCTGTGGGATATGGCGGAGGATGGAAAGCATTGGCGAGGTGCGGCAGTGACATCATGATCTTGATTGGACGAGTGCTGGTGGTGCACCCGCACAAGGGTTGCAATAACACATGCGCCGGCCCTGCCTCTCTCAGTTGTGGCACGTGTCCCTGCTCCCCTGCAGATATCCAAGGTGGTGGAGAAGCATTCACAGATGCGCTTCCACATGAAGTTCGTGTGCAGCCAGTGCTGGAGGAACGGGCAGGTGACCGAACCTGAGCCCACACTTAAGTACTGCAACTCCAAGGCTAGGCACACGTATGTACGCGCACACACACATCACATACGCACATTCCAGGCACGCGTGTTGAGCTCATAGCTCCTCCAAAGAAAGACGCCCAGATGTTTGGCCACATTCTTGGGTTGGGCACGCATAGCGAGGGCAAGGCCACTTCATTACCAACAACACCATGGCCAGACTCAAAATGGAGATTTCTTCCACATGCATATGTACTCACAAATCCATGGTATAATGTTTGCAAACCGCTTGCAGCCCTTAGTTTGTTGTAAAGCTAACTTTAAAGCCTGACCTTACCACACATGCATTAAATGAATACCTATTGCAGTGTGCACACACCAGCACTAGGGAGACACAGGTGGGTTTAACTCTACCCCACTTCCTTGTGCATTGTGAAGGCCATAATATGTGCTCACAAACAACGCTCACCTCCACATCCTGTTTACGCCTATACAGAAAATCTTGTGTGGTTGTTTTGATTTGTGTGTATATTTGTCTTTATGTATGTTATGTGGGTATCGCTGTGTGTGTAATTGTAGCCTGGCACAAACACTGGTAATGTTACATTCACTTCGTGACGAATTTCTGTTCCTGTTTCTGTGTTCACGTGTGTAAACATTCACTGTTATATACGTGCACGTGTGCTTGTGTCGGTGTGTGCGTGCTTGTTTTCCTGTAGCTGGTCCAAAGAGCGTCGGGTTCTGCTTGTCATGTCTCCGGAGCGCAAGAAATGGACACTGATCCGCCCCTTCCCATCTGCCAAACATGTGCCCCTGCAGTTTGATGTGAGTGCAACGTTGGCCTAGGCAGAGTGGCCTCACCAATCCGTGTAATGCTTGTTAGCACGTGCCCCGCACCCTTGATGGTTGGGGAAACAGCACTTTATTTGGCTGGCCGAATGGCACTTCGGTTGGATTACTCATCTCGTACACGAATGGTGAGAATAAGCACTGGTTTTGACGTTGAATTGATCCATAAACATGTTTAATTATCCCTGTGAGAACTACATTCTCACATTTCCACTGAGCTTAATTCAACATTAGGTTGAAACCATCATCAAAGTTGATAGTTTGGAATTGATTGCTTCTGCCCAGAGTCCAATCCGAGTGCTGGTGTAAAAAGGCAAGTAGAGACTGGCTCTGCCTTGGGATCATGGCATTTCCATTGCTGACTCACGGCCTCAGAGATGAGTGCTGGCTCCATTGCTCGTTTTAGCTGGGAGTCTGACTTTACAAGTACTTTTATCATAAAATACGAAGGCATGTTTAACATTGTGTATGCATGGCCTTAAGAGCAATGGGTTCGCATATTCACAATGTGCGAGTAGAAAATGCTTCAGCTCACATTGTACAAAGTGTGCGTGTGAAAATTGACGGCGCCTATGTTGTTTTCTTTCTGATCCCAGTTGTGTGCTCATGTGGCCAAGGGTAAAAAGTGCACGTTCTTGGGAAGCTGCACCTTTGCTCACACCCAAGAAGAAAAGGAAGTCTGGACCTACATGAGAGAGAGTAATAGTAAGTTGGGTGGTAGTGCTGGGCACACACTACATGTAAATGTTATTTAAATACTGAAAAAATATATTTCTGTAAAGCAGCTGAGTTGCTTAGAGGTCGGAGTGCTGAGCTGGTACTGCTGAAATGCTGGGTTTAAATCCAAGCTACCGGCAGGTATGAAACTGGGTTCACAAGTCTATCGAGTTTATCATCTTAGTCGGATCACCAATAACCACACACAAAACATGCATGTTTAAATTTAATTTGCTTATTTTCATTTGTATTATTATTACTGTATTATTATATTTAATATGTTTTGGGTAAAATATATACTATATACTAAGACAAACATTTGACTAATTGATGCTAGATGTGAACCGTACGTAACTGTTCCCACTTACATACAAATTCGGCTCAGACAGATTTTAAAACGGAACTCGTTCATAACCCGAGGACTGCCTGTAATCTAAACCAGCCTACTAGGCTGGCACTGTATAATTTCCCAGTGATATCACTTGTGCTAGCCCAGCCAACACCCCTGCTTGATGTTGAATGTGTCTGGGACCGAGGGTCTGGCCATTATAAACGGGACTTGCTTCTCAAGTGGAAGGAACCGGTTTTCTACTTATTTTACCCAAATGATGCATTTTGATTATTTTAGCCGTTTCAGATGATTCAGCTTTTTACACAATTAACTTTTCAGTTTAATCCCAGTTTTAGCACTGTTTCCGGTTCATAGCAACATCGCAGTTATGTCTGAGCAGCCCGCGTTGTGCTTTGTCTCGATGCCAGTTAAGGAAACGGAAAAGCTGTATGAAATGTGGATGGAAACGCACGGGCCCAAGGCTCCAGTTAAAGACACCACAGAGGGGACTCTGTCCGGCAGCAGTGGGCAGAGCACGGACCACATCTCTCTGCCTACCGACTATGCAGACATCACGGTGAGCAGCGCCACACGGCGCACACACCTGTTGCCCCGAAATCACTCACAGCACTGGGGGTGAGAAGAACAGAAGGGTGCTTCAGTCTTTAAGAAAGACGCAAAGAAAAGTGATTGGGAACTTTTTTGCTTGATTATCGAAATTATCGGGCGGCACGGTGGCGCGGCGAATTTCGCTGCCGCCTCACAGCAAGAAGGGCCCGGGTTCGAATCACAGCTCGGGTGCCCGTCTGTGTGGGGTTTGCATGTTCTCCCCGTGTCCGTGTGGGTTTTCGCGGGGCACTCCGGTTTCCTCCCATGGTCCAAAGACACGCTGCTGCATAGGTTAATTGGCCTGCGGACTAAATTGCCCCCGGTGCCCTGTGATGGACTGGCACCATATCCTGGGTATAGCACTGCCTTGCGCCCTGTGTCTGCCAGGATAGGCTCCAGCTCACAGCGACCCTGTACAGGATTAAGCGGTTTCTGACAATGAATGAATGAATATCGAAATTATCACTCGAATTAAGAGTGATCCACATCAATTATACTCCAAGTTGCAAACGTAACATTTTGATATGAACTGAAAATAAACCGTTAATGGCACTAGCAACAGCAGCAAAGCCTGGGTAATCGGAGAGGGAAATCGGAGAGGGAAAGCGGAGATGCGTGGTCGCTGCATGGTGCGTACAGCGCTCCCACAAAGCTCGTCCGATTCCAAAGAGTTTTCAGACAGCCCAGATTTCAGAGGCAATCATGTAACATTAGCAATATGACTATTAATGTTTAATGACGATGCACGAATGCTGTTTAATTGCACAGTAACAATGCAGTATATTAGCGCTCTGGGTTGATGTCTTTGCTGTAGTGGGTCACGGCGAGCCGTGCAGGGCATGGTGTGTGTGTGTCCGACAGCCCACAAGTCAATGTAAGGTATCGCGATTTGGCGTCAATGATTCTATGGTCAATGTTACTCTTGTATTTATATTGTTTATATTAGCCTACAGGTGTATGATTTGCACAAACTGATAGTAATTGGTTCTGAGGCGTGCAGGTAGGATGCATTTACTGTTGTGAGTGTTGGGAATTATAAAGGAATGAATCGGTTGCTTGCTGCAACGTGTTTTGCATGACACGCTAACGATGTCTGCGTGTCGTGTGTGCCATGCCTGCAGGCTGGCTTCCACTGCTGGCTGTGCGGCAAGAATTGTAATGGCGGGAAGCAGTGGCAGCAGCACATCGCGTCAGAGCGGCACCGCGACCGCGTCTTCCTTGACGATGATGGGCAGCACTGGCAGCACCGCTTTCCTGCTGGGGAGTTCTCTTTGTGCCCATTGTGAGTGATCACACACCTCCACCAACTACACACACACACACTGATCCATGGTGCATAACCAGGCACTCAACAGCCTGTACACACACATACATACTGGAGCCTTCCAGTGTGGAGGGAACACATTGTTGCGGCATCCAGGTCGTTCCAGCAAATGCTGCTTGCCTGGAGGATGTACTTTCAAATCTATCTACACATCTCTTGCAATGCAAGGGGTGATTAAAAAGGCCATGGCATGATGTACAAAGCAATGATTGACCTGGACGAAACCATTACTGTCTGCATGGTTTCCTTAAATTGCACTTGGTCTGTCTGCTGCGAGGCGTTATTCCTCTCCTTGCGGAACTGCTTGACTCGCTGCTCACACCACTTGATCACGAAACACTCTGCTCGATTGTTAATGTCAACGTGCTTTTTTTTAATAGATATGTTTATTAACTGTATAAACATGTGAAAGTCATTGGGGACGAGGTATGATGAGTACATGTTACCTGATTGCCATTGGGTTTTAAGCATTCTTAATTTAACACACGAGATAATGTTAAAGATACTTTTACACAAGATAATTTTAAACACCTATGAATGAATGAGTTAATATGTTGCTGTGCGTTCACTTCTTTAAAGCTAACCTTGCACCCTTTGTTTTGGTGTCACTTTTTTGTCAACCATGGACCCATAGAACACCACATCCATCAATCAGTAGTATTATTATTTAACAGTTGTTACAAATGCTACCAAAACAGAACTAGGCCTCAATTTGTTCCGCTGCATCAGCGATAAGGGTAGCATTATGACAATTGGACTTTAAAGACGTTTCCTGATTTTATCATCAACACCTTTGTCTTGTGCTCTTCTGCAGGATTGAACGTGGGAACATTTGTCCCGAAGACACCAACTGCAAATACGCTCACGGTGCCGCCGAGCTGCAGGAGTGGATCGAGCGACAGCATTACCTCAGATCCAAACTCTCCAAGGCCATCAACGACAAGCTCATTGATGAGCATGGGGATTTCGGAAAATACAACTTTTTAACACAATAGTATAAAATAACCTTCATTACAATTTTCATAAATATCTTATTTTTGCCAACCAGTAAAAATGATGGTGACAATATATGCAGCTAATTTGAATATAATATTTAATCTTGCTTTGCATAGAGAATGTATTCAAATGCAAGATTGATATGGTTGTTTGGCGATGAAGTAATTGGTATTTTATTTGGTAAAAAGCCGCAAATCATAATGGTTATTTTACTCAAGTTGTTTGAATAAACAATATATATTGCCAGTAGCATAGAGCAATCCCTGGGCTGGGACTGACTCGCAGTCAGAGGAGACTCGTCTTCCATCGCTCAGGCTCTGGGTCCGTCGTCAAGTTGTGTGGTGTGTCACCCCACACTGCTATCTGCGTGCACCTGTTGGGAGCACAGTGCCATATCCCATTTGAGCAGTGGTTCTGAACGTTTACTGCAGCCTGCACCACCTTTGGTTTTCAAAATATGTTCTCGCACCCCTTATTAATACATATATAATAAAATGCATGTCATATAATAAGTACAAAAATCTGGCGTGCCTCGCACCCCCAACAAGGACATCTTGTAGCCCTGCATTAGTGATTATGCACTGTTGTGGCGTGTTTTTGTGCAGGCTTCCAATTTCCTTTTATTTACATAATTTGCACCTATTCCTTCATACAGAAAATAAAAGTTGAACTTGCTGACCAACCTGATAGGTCGCTGTGAACCGTGGGCAGTAGAGTATTCTCTACGAACACCAGCTTGCCACCTAATGCTTCGTTTCCATAACCACTTGGAGGTGCACCAGGACCAGGGTGGGCTAGAGCAGAGCTCTTTCCCCCATTGAGTCATGGGAAACAGGGCCCTCCCTACTTGCCCAACAACAGCCCAGGAGCAGTAGTAATCGTGTCTTCGGGCCCCTGTGAGGAATGAGTCGTGATGCTTTGTGATCTCATGCCCTCACACCCTGCTCCCCTCCCTGCGCCCCATCACGATCACAGGGTAGTGTTGGCTGATGCACAATCTCACAAAAGGTTTTTTTTACAGATTCACCTTGGCTTATTTTAGGCACGTTCCCATGGCATTCCGGCTCAGATCATTTCCAGACTCCTGGACTAAGCTTATAGCAGGACTGATCCCAAAAAGTAGTCACGACTTAGCAGGGTTGTGGAGGACCGACGTCGACTCTCTTGTCAGGATGAGCCGTCGGGTCCTGCACCACGTTCCATGGCGTAAGTCGAACGCCACGGACACTTGAGCACACGGTGGCCGGTGCGGCCCAGGAGCCACCGGCGTCCTTCCCCCTCTCGCACACAGATGATGGTCGAGGCGCGGCAGTTTCAAGAGGTTGAGCGAGTCGTTTTAATATTCTCCAAAGCCGTGTCGTTTCAATATACACCAACGCAGAGAGACGTTGCACACCAGGGCACACCGGCGGTTCAGCTCCCCCCGGGCCGTGCCGGCAGCGCGGCCCGGCGCGGATGACCTCACAGAACAGCCGTATTCTCGTCACTCCTACGCAGACTCTCCAAAGCAACTCCCTCCCGTATCTCGGCGTCTGCCATTTTATGCTGAAAAACCCTGTCAGCTCGGAGATGATTCGTCTCCCGCATTCCCAATTTAGCCTCTACTCATCTCCACACAATGGTGCGCGCCCCAGGGGTTCCTCTAAGTCAACACGACACAGGGGGACAAGTCAAAACTCGGCCGCTAATCTCCCCTCTTCCCCGCCTCACTGGCGCCCTCGGGAACTTGTCGAAACCTGCCCGGCTCTATCCACCTCGTCCACTATTACAGCGGACACTCAACCCGGTTGTCTCTCTCCCCCGCGTTTATTTCGTCCACTAGTTTCTGATCATATGCAGGTCATTGCAGGGTAAATGTGGATGATAGATGTGGGCGACATACCCCTATTCCCTTAGCTTTTGGAAATGATTGTGGTTTAAACAAATAGTGGACAAGTATAGACTCCACCATGAGATGGTCCAAACAAAGATATAAACTTGCTGATAAGCTGGACCAATGAGGTCCAGGGTTCAAATATAGACAATCACCATTGATGGAAATGTTCTTAAGTGAGTTTATCATCCCAGTCCTGTCACCATTGATTGCCAAAATACGTTTTTTTTATTAATTTAGCTTAGTTTAGGTCTGAAAATTACGTTAAGAATACTTGTATATAAATGAATAATTTGGAGGGCATGTAAAAGATACACCACCAATGTGGATAATTATGCCTATTGAAGGGACTTCGAAGTAGTTTTGTGATGTAAGCATGTGGGGTCATGCTCTGAGAAGTTGGCCCCAGATGGTAACTGCTCATTGTAAAGGTTTGTGAATGGAACTTACTTCGTCTTATGACACCAATATTGGTTAAAATATGGAATTATTAGGAGCTGGATTACACTTTTGTTTGAGTACACAGTGTCATTCACGTGTAATGGAGTCTTTATAGTTTTTTTTAAAGCTGGTAAAATTGTTTTGTTTGTATTGTACAGTTTTGCACGGCCTGTTTCGCTGGGTATGTAGTTGGTATAAGCAGTGATTACGGATCTGAGAAGTTGAGTATTGCATTGGTGGGGATTTTATATTGTGCAGCAATAGCTTCGGGTAGGAAAAATTGAACGCATCTTTATTGTTTTAAGTAAGTTGTGTTCAAGATGAATATGAGCGAAATAAAAGGTCATGTACACCTTAAAAACAGCAGAATGCTTATACCTATAATATTTAAAGCACAGTATACGCCAACCAATATTAAGACATAATGAGACGGACAAGAGCTGGTTGGAGTGCTTTTGGAAAACTGAACTTGATTATTAAACGTTACATACCAATGTGCCTAAAGAATAACGTGTTTAACCAATTTCAAATATCAGTAGAAATATTGACATTACAAAAAAAATGTAATTGTGCAAAAAAGCATTGAGAGATGCACGTATGTGTGAATTGCATTGACAGAACGATGAACACCTGGATTGGAGAACATATGAAGGTCAAAGGCTTTATAACTAAGAAAAGTCACTGGGCTCGTGCAGGACACGTCGCTAGGAGAGATTGTCAAGGATTATTACAGTTGTAACTAAGGGAAGGAATGTGCTTGACCGGACACCAACCGCGGAGGTGGAGTGATTAATTCAGCCCGTGCACTTTTTAAGTGGATTGTATAAACCCAAACTAAATCACACACTCAGAAACATTGTTCATTTGAATTACCATAAATGCATAATAAAGAAGATGAGGCGAAATGACCCTTGAGGTTGCAACCCCCTTCGTGAGAATAATCGTGTCCTGGTTGTCGGGCTCCACATTAAAGACTCGTCCTGATTAAATATTCAGTGGTACAAAACACAAGTCAAGGGCTGCTACAAATAATGTGCTTTGCTACGGTTTAACTGAACACATTTTCGTAGCCAATAAGAATTAATAGTTTTGGTTATGCTACGTAATGCATAATAACAATACATGCTAGTTGGACACGTGTACATTTTGGCTGTGTCGGGTGGTTGATAGTCAACCAAAGATTGTGGATAACCCAAAATTAAATAGTGAATAGCGCAGTTTCGTCTCTTGCCGCTAAAGTAAAATTATATTAAAACTCTGCCGTTCTAGGTATTGTTTAGAAGTTAAAACGTAAACATTTGTGCTTGGGCAAGTATCTCATGGTCCAGTGATTGGCACCCTGCTCGGTGCCACGGCTGTGATAAGACGTTTTATAAGATTGTGCTTCTTTTGTTAACTGTATATTTGTTGATAAGGCATCTGTGTGAAATGTAAAATTCAAATAAAACATTTGCCTAAAATGTACATTTGTTTTTACATTAAACGTGCGCGTGTGGGTTTACACGCCTCCATGTTTTCACGCTCTCAATAGCTGTTTTTTGGGAACCTGATGATTCCTCAAACGCGGGAGGCGAAACGTCGCAAAGGCAATAGGAGGAATACTCGACACGGCTATCCCTAGAGATAGATGTTTATTGTTACAGAAGAAAAATAGCCAGTGAGCTTGCAAGCTCTTTAGGGGATTCCTGCGACACAACAAACATGCGAATTGACGAAAATAACTAAAAATAAACAATCCAAATATAAAAATAATAAATTAACCACGGACGGGCACGGTGGCGTAGTGGGTAGCGCTGCCGCCTCACAGCAAGAAGGTCCCGAGTTCGAATCCCCGGCTCGGGGGCCTTTCTGTGTGGAGTTTGCATGTTCTCCCCGTGTCCGCGTGAGTTTTCGCCGGGCACTCCGGTTTCCTCCCACCGTCCAAAGACATGCTGCAAGGTTAATTGGCCGACTGAGTAAATTGCCCCGGGTGCCCTGCGATGGACTGCCGTCCCATCCTGGGTATAGCCCTGCCTTGCGCCCTGTGTCTGCCGGGATAGGCTCCGGCTAACCGCGACCCTGTACAGGATGAAGCGGTTTCTGACAATGAGATGAGATCAGATAAATTACCCAAACAAAAAACAATTACACATAGCATTTGCAGCCAATGAGAGGAACTCGGCAACTGACCCACTGCCTCCAGCTGCCGCTAGAGGCACGTGTCGACCCGACGTCAAGGGAAGGGGTGCCCCCCCCCCACATCGCGGTCCCCCGCGATCCTGATTGGCTGTCGCTGCGCCTACTCTCCGCCAATGGGAGGTTGCCGAATGTGACTGCGCGACGTGAAGTAAACATCGGCGCGCGAGACGAGAATCCGCGACACGGTTGCGGCGGCCATGCTACGTGGGGGAGCACGGTTGATTCGCTCGAACATTGCAATCGGGACGCATGCTGTGCCGTTCCGCAACACCTTGGCTTTAAGGCAATGCCGAGTTGAGAAGTTTTCCTCACGCAACATGGTTTCTGCGCCCCTCAAGCGTCCTCACGTGTGGTTAGGATTCTGGGGTTTCTAGCGTCCGCGGGTTTCCCCGCTGGGGAAGGAGGCGTGAGCGGGGGAGGAGGAGGCGAGACGAGGGGAGTTGTGAGAGGCGTGAGCCGGGGAAGGAGGATAGCCGGGCCCCGCTCGGCATGCTCGCTGGAGCCGGGCCCGAGGAGCGAGAGGAGCTGCCGGCCCGGCCTCTGTGGAGTCGCATGGGCGGCCCCGCGCTCTGCGGCCTCGCCGCGCTCTCCGCCACCACGATTCTGCTGCTCGCCGTGGCGCACAGGTGGGGGAGGCGGGGAGACAGACGGCGCGGGGGGTGTCAAGGGGCGCACAGACGCGACGGGGACACGGAGAGACGGGGGAACCTGGGGTGCAAGGGGAGAGGGGAGACAGGGGGATTATTGGGGGTGCAAAAGGACAGATGGAAGACAGTGGGGGAGCACGGGAGAGATGCGCGGTGGTTATGGACAGGTAAAAACTAGCTTGAGCACGTAAGGTAGCACTACGGGGGTTAGGGGTCAGGGCTGGTTTGGAGGCTCGCGAATCGACGCCGTCATACTAATGTATCGGACTTTATCGCGCACTGTCGGCACGAACTCGGTTACACGGGGTATCAGGACTTTGACATGTCCAGGAATTTGCATGGGTAGGTAGGTCGTGCCCACGTGGGTGTAGCCGCACAGATGTGCACAGGTCGTGGCGTGCATGGGGAGAGCTGAGGAGTTGGGGAGGAAATGGTTATGTGTAGGGGCATGGACTTAGAGACACGGAAAGTTTCAGGGACAGGTGCTGAGACGTGGAAAGGATACACTGTGCGGAGAGCGGGAGACGCGCGTCGTACTGCTGTGAATCGTCATCACTCTCACACACGCCACAGAGGTGGGAGACGCGCAATGGTTGAATGTGGCCACGTCGAGTGTTGACTGACATAGAGACGTTGGTGCGTGGTGACCCCAGCACCCGGCACCGCTGCGATAAAACCACCCCGTCCTAACACCATCCTCATGTATTCGTTCTTGATGATCAGCTACTTGTTGATGTCGAGCTGGTAGCTACTGGGCTTTCTATTCGTTACGAGATGCGACTTGTTTTACCCATGCACCGAGAGAGTTCACTTATTTGTATAGTGTGATTTAGTTTTGCTTTTCAGCCGCATTATGTTGCCGCTAAATACATTCCATTTCAACTTTATTGTCAATTCTGCCATATGTACACGACATATAGAGGATCGAAATGCCGTTTCTCTGAAACACAACAAGGGTTAAAAAATACTAGGATAAATAAAACAAAATTGGAAAAAAAATACTAACAATTTTAATATCTACAAGTTAAGCTTAGCTGGGGGTCGGGGGGGACAATAACAAGGTACAGATCTAGAACAAAAACTATAATTATAACAGATAAAGTGCAAATAGAACTATTATAGTGCAAATACTGTAGTGTTGTCATACTCAACCCATCAGTGGGCCGCGAGGTCCGTCAGGACCATACCCCCCCCCGTGGGCCTTAAAGTGCAAAATGTTGACAATCCGTGCTGTAGCGGGTGCTTAAAGCCAAGTATCCTTTACGTTGAACTCTGGTGATATGGAGTGATGCTGGCTCGACTTATCCGCGTCTCTGAGAAATGGAACGTGGCTAATCTGGATAATACAGTACAGTCAAATACAGTACAGTAAAAGACAGCACAGAGCAGAGGGGTCCTGGGCTTTCTCTCAGTATGGTGCCATTTCACGCGTGGCATGGGTCGATCCATTCTAAAGTCCAGGTGTTGTGGCTCTGTTTTCACACGGCGAGATGTTAGCGTTAAATACAGTACATAAGCCCTACCCAGGGCACAGAAATCCGGGACAACCTCGGAGTAGAGTCGCTACTTCTTCGGATTGAGGTGGTTCGGGCATCTGGTAAGGATGCCCCCCGGAAGGCTCCCTCGGGAGGTAT
>JAZEWU010000034.1:6806918-6829049 GCA_036362915.1 Geotria australis
ATCCCCCAGGAAGAGCTGGAATCTGTTGCTGAGGAAAGGGATGTCTGGTCCACTCTCCAAGGACTGCTGCCACCGCGACCCTCACCAGGACAAGCGGTTTAGAAAATGGATGGATGGGATTGACAATACATAAGCCCTACCCAGATATGTGAGACCGGTACAGGCAACACGTTGCGCGCTCAGCATGAATACCGTGACGTGAGTTTTCATCACGAGTTGTGTCGCTGTAGAATAAGCGCGGTGCCTTACAAAGTCTCGCGTATCTCACCACAGCAGAGAGGCATCCAGGTGCGGATCGCCATGGTCTCGTGATTCATTCAGATTCGAGTGACACGCGCAAACTGGGTCGGTGCGGGTATCCATTGGGGAAGAGTAAACTATCCATCCATCCATTGTCAGAAACCGCTTAGTCCTGTACAGGGTCGCGGTGAGCCGGAGCCTATCCCGGTAGACACAGGGCGCAAGGCAGGGCTATTACCCAGGATGGGACGCCAGTCCATCACAGGGCACCGGGGGAAATTTAGTCAGCAGGCCAATTCACTTATGCAGCATGTCTTTGGACTGTGGGATGAAACCGGAGTGCACGGAGAAAACCCACGCGGACACGGGGAGAACACGCACACTCCGCACAGAAAGGCCCCCGAGCCTGGATTCGATCCCGGGCGCCTTCTTGCTGTGAGGCGGCAGCGCTACTCACCGCTACGCCACCGTGCTGTCGCGCAGAAACGGTTGCGCGCTCCTTCGAGCCTTACCACGTCTGGTCTCTCCCTCGCCGCGTGCCCGCGTGCAGCCGAGGGGGCAGCGTAGAGTGGGAGGCGCGGCCCGCGGCGCCGCTGTTCCACGGGGCGTCGCGCGTCGTGGACCTGCCGCTGGGTCAGCTGGACTGGGCGGAGCGGCTGCGCACGGAGGCCGAGGTGTGCGTGCTGGTGCTGTACGCGCCGTGGTGCGCTCGCTGCGTGCGCGCCGTGCCGCACGTGGATCGCGTGGCGCGCGCCCTCGCCGGACAGGTGAGCCCGCCCGTGACGACTCCACCCGCGACCCGCGCCGGTTGTGTTGGGGATGCTGCCACAGAAGTAAGCTCTGGACGGAAAAGCTTGAGAGTGACCCTCCTCCAACTGGCATGGGAATCTCCCCCTGCTGACGACCTCCCTTCTGGCTCATAAGCACCATGGATTCAGTAGAAGACACTCAACCGCCTGAGAACTAGAACGGGACGATCAACAGCTGCTTTGGACAAATCGGGCTACAAGACCGGCCCAGAGAATGTGGAGAAGCAGACCATACTATGGAGCACTGCCTTGTCTGCGCTCTACTACACAACCTCTGCAGCTCAAAAGACCTTGCAGAGTTCAATAATAATGCAAAGAACTGTGTAAAGAAATTGGAAACTGTCGTGTAACCATTACACTTCGAAGAATCGAAAAGAAGAAGAAGAAGCTGAGAAGCTAGCTTTGGTCAGCTTGCAGCATATAGAGTAAGCGGAGTGAATAACTGTGTTATCTATGCATGTGTGAATGAGGATAGTGTATAGCCGTTATCTGTGAGTGGGTGAGTGAGGAGAATTAATAAGTCGACATCCCATCTACCTCTGCTTTCAGGTGCTGTTTATTGCTGTGAACTGCTGGTGGCCCAAAGGGAGATGCAGGCGAGAGATGAGCTTCTCTTTCTTCCCTGCGATCCACGTCTACCACACGGGGTAAGGCAGCGAGCAGCCCCCATAGTCTACACCAGTGGTTCCCAAAGCGTGAGCCGCGGCGCTCCGGGGCGCCACAGCTATCTCACGGGTTCGCCGCGGGATATATCACATATTCGATGTATGCCATATATTTTCTGACTGTGGGCACCGTCTAAAAAATCCTGATACACTAAGGGCGCCGTGAACCGAGAAAGTTTGGGAACTACTGGCCTATACGCTCTCAGCCCTCAGACCTGCCTGTGTGGCGCAGCAACAACAGTGCATGGAGAAACAACACTGGCTACAGCTAGCACCGACTTTGGTAGCACAACATAGACAAAGTTCCCCTGCATAGCCTTAACAGACTCTTGGGACAAGTATCGTTAGTGTGCACCTATGAAGGCCGGCACAGCACGAGAGGGGGTACTTGGCCAGCACCATTCATTACACCAGTTACTCGTCGCAGCCAATAGTAAGACGTACTGTTTGTTACACAGCTTATTCAGCCATAGCTGAATAAGCTATGGCTATTCGCATGTTTGTTGTATCGCAGGAGTCCCGTAAAGAGCTTGCAAGCTTACTAGGATTGTTTCTGCTGTGTGTGTTGTGCCGTGGTCGGTGGGTGGGTGGGGGGGTGTAAGCGTTCCTGTTGAGTGTTGTGGCGCCGTAAGTTCAGTGGCCACGTGTGCTGCAGGCTCGGCCCCATCTCCTACGAGGGCCCGCTGGTCGCCTCCTACCTGCAGGCGTTTGTGCAGCGCGTGATGGTGCCCGTTACGCGTGTCACCACGCCGCACCACCTCCTCGACTTCCTGGCCACGTCCGAGGTGTGACTTTTGAAAATTCCTCAGTCTCTCATTTTACACCACAAACTCTTAATAGCATTCTTAAAGTACCATGATCCAATTGTTGTAATGATTACTTTTACTTGTTAATGTAAAGGTGTACTTTGTTGGCATAACCTCGGCAGTCTTGGGTTCCCCCTTCGCCCGCCCAGCATTAGGGAGACAAAGGCGGCCAGGTGTGGTGCTAGTCACTCACCGTTCCCTGCCAGCCTTCATAGGTGCTCGCTTATAGTACTTGCCCAGGCAGTCTGTTAGAGCTATATGGGAGATCTTTTTATCCATGTATGAATGTGTATTTGAGTGGCTGGTGCAATCTGTAAACATCTTCACTCGGGAGACAAAGGTAGCCGGGCATGATACTGGCCACCCACCCCATCATGTGCCTTGCTGGCCTTTACAGGTGCTCACTAACAGCACTTGACCCTACAGTCTGTTAAGGCTATACGGGGGTCTTTGTCTTTGTGTTCCCTGCAGCCGGGTATCTTGGGATTCTTTGAATTCAATGCATCTCCGCAACCACCCGGGTATCTGGAATTCTACCGATCTGCGCTGCTGTCACTACAGAGAGGTAGGACACGTTCACAGTGGTGTGGAGAGACGGGATGCACACGGGAAATACAGCACACCAACTTTCTTGCTCCTCACACAGTCCGCTTCTTCTTCTTCTTTGCGATTCTTCGAAGCACGATGGTCAGCTTCTGGACATCGTTGTCTTTCAGCTCGGCTTCGAAGTGTTTGGTAGAATTCGCAGGCAACACCAAGTATTACCTGACAGGGATCGCGACGTGAACGCTTCTACCTTGACCCCCCACACAGTCCACTCAATTACACCATTTGTCCACATCAGTGAAAAGATGCCTGATCGCCTAAAATCCTAAATGTTATAAGAATGTAGAGATTTTTTTTAAGTCAGCCAGGTGGCGCTCTCGGCCGTGAGTCAACGTCATGAAGTCAAATGTTGGTGTCTCGGTGCCCAAATATGCAGCGCTTGTCGCCATAGGCAACCCCGCTGGGTTCGCGTTCACGTGCTGCCCCCACACTCTGGAAGATTCGCAGTGGATGTCCCACACCGGGGTGTGGATGTGATGTGACAGCTATGGAGACCTGATGGACCGCATCGATTCCATCGCGTTGGTTTCATGGCCTAGCGTTCTAGGCAATAGCCATCTGCAGAGAGGCCCAATGCAATTAGTGGAGGGTTTTACTTTTTTGGAAGTTTTTGCGTAACAACGTACGGTGTGCGTTGTTTTAATGAACGCTATTGGAAAGCATCGGTAATTCATTGCATGACATTGATATGTGGGCTTTAATTCACAAAGCTAACAAATATCGAGTTCTGTTTAATGAGAATCCAGCAGTGGTAACCTGTTTTGAGAAACCGATGCCCTTCTTGGGAATGTGTGATTTCCTCGAGCGATTGAGGCTCTCTTGAGAGAGACTAGCGCCGTCCCTCTCTCGCCGTGAGCAGGCAGACATGCTGACGTGGCCGCCGAGGTGATGGAGTGACACTCTGACAGATTTCATAACTTCAAGGGCAAAAGCGGTGTGCCGCATTAAACTTTAAACATCACCAGTTCGGATGAATTTGTGTTACAAGCTCACCGCCTGTAACGGTACACCGTGCTGTCACGGCGACACGCGACCCGGGGGGAATCGCCGGCAAGCGTGGGTTTTCCGCGTGTGCACTCGGCGCGCGGGTTCTGTTTGACGCCGGCAGACGGTTCGGCGCCGCTGCGGTTCGGCGTGGTGACGAGCGGCCGGGTCGCCCGCCTCGCGGGCCTCGTGAGCTCGGGCTCCGTGTGCATGCACCGCCTCTTCAACTCCACCGCGGTGAGCTCCGGCACCCAGCTCCGGCACCCAGCACCCCGACGCAGCACCCCGCCCCGGCAGCTATAGCATTTTATAACTTGAAGGACGGCAGGGGTGGCGCAGTGGTTAATCCGCGCCTCGCAAAAAGAATGGTCTTGCCCGAGGCGGTTCGATTCACATCTCGGGCGCCTTTCTGTGTGGAGTTTGTGTGTTCTCTCCCCCTGTTCTGCGTGGGTCTCCGCTCGGGTTCTCCAGTTTCCTTCCGCAAGTAAAAAAAAAACACTCATTAATTAGTTGGCCGAAAACATAATAACATTGCGATGGATGTTTCTTATTACAGCAGAAAAAGATACCCAGTGAGCTTGCAGGCTCTTTACGGGACTCCTGCGACACAACAAACATGCGAATTGCTGACATAAATAAAAATATATACAACATTATAAATAACCATTTTTTTTTTTTATCAACCAAAAAAACCATTTACACAATTTTTCAAGTGAAAAAAAATCCAAAATACATAGCATTTCACACATTTTTTTTTTCAAAAATCACCATGTAAGATTAAGGCTGTGCATTGCGATAGTGAAAAAAACTAAAGCATATTAATGGTAAACATAAGCGAGGTTAAGACGGAAGAGTGCAAAAAAAAAATTGGAACCTTTAGAACACGAATCAACATTAGCAATCACAACTAGGCAGAAATTTCAACTCTAACTGGGATCTACGTTTAGTAATGGACGTTAGTGACTAGCTTCAAGCTCATGGCTATATTGTTCCAGAAACGTGGCGCAGCTGACACAAAAGCTATTGCTCCATATCTTGTTCCGGGCAGGTGTTCCCCGACGCCGGCGTGGGTGCCACGGCCGAGGCGCTGTACCGCTGGGCCGCGGGCGCGCGCCAGCCTCCGCTGCTGCAGTGGCTGCGGCCCAGCGGGCGCAAGAGCCTCCTGCTCGACACGGAACTGCGCAAGGGCCCCGCGCTCCTCCTTTTCCTGCCCTCCCAGCCATCGCTGTCCGAAGGCCACGAATTCCTGCACATGGTACCGCCGGCTCGTCCGTGTCTGCGTGGGTTTTCGCCGGATACTCCAGTTTCCTCCCACAGTCCAAAGATATGCTGCTGCCTAGGTTAATCGACCTGACTAAATTGCCCATGGTGCTCTGAGATGTTGTAACCTGCTTACCCCTCCCTGCTGGACAACTGTTAAAAAGAGCTTCATAGCTCATCAGTCCCATCCATCCATTTTCAGAAACCGCTTAATCCTATACAGGGTCGCGGTGAGCCGGAGCCTATCCCGGCAGACACAGGGCGCAAGGCAGGGGAACACCAGTCCCTTCGAGCTTAAATAAAAACTGACCGAAACTGCAGTGAATGTCTCCGGCAGGAGGCGCCAGAGGGCGTGAGGCGCAGGCTGCCACTCGAAACCCAACCCAGGGCAAAGCCAAGCTAAACACTCGTAACTGATGAGCAGAGCGTAGCGCCCCCTCCACACAAATAAAAGTACGGTTTAAACGATGGTCAGAGGCTGACCATCGTGCTTCGAAGAAGAAGTGTATAATTGGTTCACCACAGGATTTGGACCGGTTTTGACATTCAGGATCCTATCAATACTGTAAAGTCAAGGACCAATGATGGTCAGAGGGAAGGACCCTCTCTTTAAGCTCACTTTTCAGCTGTCCTTTCCCTGTGGCCAGCGACAATTGGGATTGGAGAACTAGCTGACAAGCCAGCTCGTTAAGAGAGATGACACTATTAGGGCATTTGACCATGCTGGGAAATAAGTAAATATGGTCACATTTGTGTGAGGTGACACCCACGCACCCGTGTAATAAAGCATACCAGGTCATCACGCAGGATGGCGCAGTAGTAACATCTGCGCCTCACAGAAAGAATGGCCTTGCCCGCGGCGGTTCAATTCCCGCCTCGGGTGCCTTTCTGTGTTGAGTTATTAACATGTTAATTATCATTAACATGTTTAGGAACGTAGGATTTTTTTTCTTCAAAAGTATGAATTGCCAAACTGGCCAAATCAACGACAGCGATGTGGCGATGTGGCCACCGACCTTGTTGGTAACCTGTCGTCCTCAATCCTGCGCCAGTGCTGCACCCAGCTCCTGTAGGGTGAAGTGCGTTCCCATGCTGTTACGAGCCGCTGTGGGGGTCACAGCAGGGCACGACGAGCTTATTTTTGGGTTGTGCACGAGTGGCGGAGTTTTAGAAAGCAGGGTGAGCATCCGACTTCCATGCAGGGCGTGTGCACAGAAATGCCCGGCATGGCAGGGTGGCGACCGCGTGTTTGTGTCGCTTTCCCGCGTGTTGCTGGATCGCGTGGCCGGCTCACCAAGGCTATTTCAGCCCTCTGGGGTGGACACGTTCGTTTTTCAGCATTTGCTGGTGTCCACTTTTGCGGTGCGTCAGTCGTCGCTGAAACTTATTGATGGACTCAAATCAAATCTGTGTTGATGAGTCAATACCGTGTATAAATAGGGTGGCAAGGTGGCGCAGTGGTAACATCTGCGCCTCACAGAAAGAATGGTCTTGCCCGAGGCGGCTTGATTCCCGCCTTGGGCGCCTTTCTGTGTTGAGTTTGTGTGTTCTCCCCCTGTTCTGCGTGGGTTTCCTCTGGGTTCTCCGGTTTTCTCCCACAACTTAAAAAAAAACACTCAGTAATTAGTTGGCCGATAACATCTTCATATACAGGAAGCAGTGTGTGGCAATATGGCGCCGGCAAACCGCCTAGCTACCTCCTCCGCCTCTGCGCTTTCCTCGCGCCTCCGAGTCGTTCTGTCGTCGAGTGAATACCTTTGACATTGAATGAATATGTGCGCGTTATACTGTAAAATTATCATTATGTATATGGACCGAGCGTTACACTCTTAGGGGATGGGGATGGTGGTAGGAGGATGGGCGGTAGGGGCACGGAGGAGACGGGGAGGGTGGTGGTGGTGGTGCTGCAGAGGAAGTGGCCTTGAAAGCAACACGGGGACATCCTGACGTGCAGCTGCCGCTTCCCGGACGCGCGTCAGCTCGGAGGCTGTCGCGTGTGCCGGTGCGAGTGGGGGTCGTGCTCGTTTCTCTTGCGATTTCTCTGGAGGAAGACGCAGCTCGCAAAACACAATGCTGCACGTCTTGTCCCGAGCCGCGTGTCCCACGGCCGTCTCACGGGAGTCTTGAGTCTCCGTGAATTGTGAAAAGAAAATCCCCTTTGCGCCCTGGTAAAGCTCATCTTGATGCGACGCACAGCGGGACGATGGGTCGAGTCAACTCCCGATTGGGGATCGAGATCCCGCGATTGCCGTTGAGCACCCGGCCCGTGTCACCCGCTTTCCGTGACGGGGTTCTGCGTTGGTTTCCGCGAGAGCCCCGCGGTAGTGCATGGCGTCTCTCGTGAGCGACGCTTGGCCAAGCAGTTCCCGCGGACGCCGTGCGTTCTTGTTTACAAGGCAGTGCCGCTTCGTTTAATAGATGACATTTGTCTTAAGCTCCTTGAGCTCGTTTGCCAGCGGATTTATAACATAATTCGTTTATTACGCCGAGTGACTGCATTAAGAAGTTGTATGGCCCGGTTAGAGGGAGGTGTTGTGTTTGTGGGGTTGTTGGTTATGATGGGGAGCGGTAGGCCAGTGGTTAGCGCACTGGGCTACGAATCTGGCGACCCGAGTTCGAATCCCGCTCACGACCAACACCAGTGACGATTTTCTGAAACCGGTCCTGGGCCTCCCCTAGGTCGACTCAGCCTCAAATGAGTACCTAGTGCGGTGTGTAAACATCGCCACTAGGGAGACAAAGGCGGCCGGGCGTGGTGCTGGTCACCCACCCCCTCGTGTGCCGTGTCGACCTTCATAGGTGCTCGCTAACAGCACTTGTCCCTACAGTCTGTTAGGGCTATATAGGGGATCTTTGTTGGTTATGATGCACAGTACTTTATTTGTCTAGGCTGTTTGTTTATTTGTGTCACTCTGCAGGGTGTGGGTTTTAAAGCTCACACAGATTAAACTACCAACATTTCACCCGTGGCAGCACCGCAGGAAGGAAAGTAGAGACAAGGATGTAATGAGTAATGGAAGAGAGAAGAGAAAGAATGGGGAACAACAGGAAAAGGATGGAAATGGAATGCAGAAACAGGAGTAAAGGGGGTCAGGGGAGATGAGGAGAGAGAGGAAGAGGCTACAACAAAGGTCTCGACGCTGTTGCAAAGAACCGAATCTGTTTTCACAGCGGCCGGCAGGGAGAGTGGACGGGTTCAGAATGGGGGTGGCCACACACAAGTCACGTGATCCACAGGCGGCCTGAGCTGATTTAGGCCCACGGATGTGTTTGGTTAATCGGCCTGCAGACTAAATTGCCCCGGTGCCCTGTGATGGATGGCCGTCCCATCCTGGGTATAGCCCTGCCTTGTGCCCTGTTTCTGCCGGGATAGGCTCCGGCTCACCGCGACCCTGTACAGCATTAAGCGGATTCTGACAATGGATGGATATGATTGTGTGTTTGGCTGAGCGCAGGGGCTGGGTGTTCTGTAGCATCTATCAGCCCAGGTGCAGCCTCGTGGAGCAACCGTGCGCACTGCCCACACGCCGTGTCACGCCGTGCAGTGAGACGCTCTGCTCACGAATGGGGAATGGAAATTTAACAAATGGAACAAGTTGTAACTGGGGGTGGGTGATTGGGTGAGAACCGCCACACGTTGTTATTGTCATCGGTTTGCTTGCCGACGCGATTGATGCCTCGTGGGCGCCGAGTCGCTGACCCTGGACGAGTGAGGAGCAGCGACTGACTAAACGAGCGACTGACTAAACCAGCGACTGACTAAACCAGCGTCCACATCAGAGCACTAAACAGAGCGCATCTGCAAAATCCCATCTACTGTACAGGTTCATCTTGTGTCTCCTTTTGCTTACATTGCATTGAAACATCACACGGGGGGTTAGCGTATTCTTGTGACAAATAAAAACGAACATAGTTATCAAGTATGTTGGTGGCTGTGAGCCAGCAGCATGTGATTATCGAGTTGTCGAGCGAGCTGGGCCAGGATTGGCCAAGGACACAGCCACCCAGTAAAGCGGAGAGCACAGACCTGTATATTTCTTGACTTATCGCTGTAACAATAACAACAACACACCCATTACATTTATTTAATGATGCACATTAAGATAGAAAAAATCATTCAGAATATACACTTCAAGCAGAATAAGAATTTTAAAAATCTTACCTGCGATTCTCATTCTGTCTGCGAACCTGTTCAGCACGCCTGTGATGCAGCCCAGCCTCTGGCCATATGCCCGGTGCCGACAATACAAGCCACTTGAACTTATCATGAGCTGTCAACTGCACCTTAGATCACGTCCTTGACAAAGATCCCTTTTGATGTGCCGTCACTATAATAACTCCTGCCACTGCAAGTACTGAGTCTTCCATGGTCAGGCTATTATCAGACATGTCCCGTTTGGTATGATATTTCTTAAATAAAATATTCATGTTGTGTTCTCGATACCAGTAGCCGGATAAATGCTGCGAGAGTCGGGCGTTTACTTAGACACTCGCGGGGTCAAGAGGGAGGAAGGATGCGAGGGCATGGTTTGCTTCCATCAGCAACAAGGGGCGTGATGACCTTTTGACCTTAACCTTTCCATCAATGAAGCTGCTGCAGATACAGTGTTATAAAGCTCTCAGATTGTAATGCACTTCCCTGACTACACATCTCAACTATGATGCTTGTGGCGTACTGCCGTACTGAACATTCATTTTGTCTTTGAATTCGGCGAGTGACCGGCTGTTTTTGTCGTATTTAAATTTCGATGACATTCATACAATACAAAAGCAAGGCGGAATCTTTTGGGAATGTTGGGCCCATTGTGCTGGTGTAGAAACGCTGGTCCACAGTGAATGCTGGGCAGGACGGGATGAGGAGGGCAGCGCAGTCTACAAGAGACAACGTGTTTTCCAAATGTGAGTTTAGAATTTCGATAATTTATCCCCGATCGGTTCAGCACTGCGGTATCCACTTGTGAATCGAGGTGGCGCCACGGCTTAGAACATGCGGGGTACACGGCGGGATTGGGATTGCCCACAACACAAGCAGAAGCAATGTAATTGCCGCTATTTTTAGTCGCACTGGCCGAGGTTCGGAGAGTGAGGATCGTGCCAACGACCGCCTGTGAGCACGACGATCCCAGCCTGCGACTCAAGAGAACCTGGTGTAGTCACGGTGGTAGCTCATTGGTTAGCACGCTGGGCTACAAACCTGGCTACCTAAGTTCGAATCCCGCTCACGGCCAACACCAGTGACTATTTTCTGAACTGGTCCTGCGCCTCCCCTAGGTCTACTCAGCCCCAAATGGGTACCTAGTGGTGTGTGTAAACATTGCCACTAGGGAGACAAAGGCGGCCGGGCGTGGTGTTGGTCACCCACCTCCTCGTGTGCTGTGTCGATCTTCATAGGTGCTCGCTAACAGTACCTGACCCTACAGTCTGTTAAGGCTATACGGGGGAGTCTTTGTCGTTGTCGTCGACACGAGCGTGTTTGTCCCAGGCAGAAGAACTCGCCCTGGAGTACCACAACTGCGACTGCAGCGAGGCGGTCTCCCTGCTGACGAGGCACCTGCGGGGCAAGCAGCGCGGCACGCCGGCGCCCTCCGACACGGGGCCCGGCCCGGCTCCCGGCCCGGCTCCCGGCCCGGCTCCCTGCTGCAGCTGCCTCCTGCTGGGTCCGTCGGGAGCATCGCGGCGGTCCCGCGCGTGCGAGCTGTGCGCTCCGTCGCGCGTCTGCGCCGCGGGCCTCCCGGCCCTTCCCGCGACCCTGGCCGCGCCGCCCTCCGCGCCCGGTTCGTCGTCGTGCGTCGGCGTGAGGGCCGAGGGCCGCTACGGCGCGCGCGGGATGAGCCTGTGCTGCCGGCGGCTCGGCCGCTCCACCGGCTCCCGCCCGGCCTCGCTCCGCTTTCCCGGCGCGGCCTGCGGCGTCGACGGTGGCGAGGGGGCGGTTGCGGCCCTGCGGGGCCTGCGGTGCCGCACCAATCGCACCCTGCGGTTCTACGCCGTGGACGCGGAGCTGCACTGGGAGTTTGCGGCGCGGCTGGGCGCGGGCTCGCGGCCGCCGCCCTCACTCGGCTTCGTCGCCATCGTGAGCGTGGAGCGCGAGCAGCACCACGTGCTGCGGCACAACCGCACGGTCAGCCGCGCGCAGCTGGGTGAGCAGGCGCGCCGCAACCTGCTCCGCGGCACGACCGCAGCACCATCACGACCGCTCCATAACCGCACCTCGACCGCACCGCAACCGCACCTGAACCGCACCTCAACCGCAGCACACCAACTCCACATGCCGCATTAGTCCGTGACCGCATTGCCGGTGACTGCGTCGCCGCTGGTTCTGTTTCCGGCAGTCGAGTTCATCGAGGAGTTCAGCCGCCATCACAGCGGCCTCCAGCGGCACCTGAGCTCCTCCGGCTGCGGCCCGGAGCGGCCGCCCTCCTCCCCCTCGGCCCGGCCGCCCCTCGTCACGGAGGTCACGACGAGCAGCTTCCGCGAGCTGGTGCTGGACCCGGCCAAGGTGGGTTCCTGCGGTGGCGCTCACGCTCTTGAGTGCCGGCGCTCGGCTCGTCGATGTTGTGGAGACGAGTCTGCCGGCCACAGGAATGTGGAACGGCCGTCTAGGGATCGGGGACGAGCGGTACGCAGGTTCTCGTGTGAGCGCGGGGACGAATTGCATTTTACGAGTCGTAAATGTGGCGCACAGAAATCCGGGAAAACCTCGGAGTAGAGTCGCTGCTCCTTCGGATTGAGAGGAGCCAGTTGAGGTGGTTCGGGCATCTGGTAACAATGCACCCTGGAAGGCTCCCCCGGGAAGTCTACCAGGCACGGCCCACTGGGCGGAGACCTAGAGGCCGACCTAGGACATGCTGGAGGGATTATATCCTTCGACTGGCCTGGGAACGCCTGGGAATCTCCCAGGAAGAGCTGGAATCTGTTGCTGAGGAAAGGGATGTCTGGTCCACTCTCCTTGGACTGCTGCCACCGCAACCCTCACCAGGACAAGCGGTTTAGAAAATGGATGGATGGATAAATTCAGGGTCGGTGTCAAAAGAAAGACGGAGTTCCAAACTCGGAGCAATTTTACAAACTGACTCGCAAATGTACGCGCTGGGCTGGCACTGCTGAGAGAACTGGGTTCAAATCCAAGGAGGTGCCTGTGATCAAGCCAGGTTCTCAAGTGCAGCGAGTCGATGGTCTCGGTCCAGGCGGCGGTGCTCAAGTGAAAAGCATCACGGTAAAGGTTAACGATGGGTTTAGTGACGACCAATGTATACAATGTGTTCACAGTGTATCCTTGAACTCTGGATTATCGTTGTTTGGATGTGCTAGCTCACGTAGTTGTGCAGGGTGTGTGAAGCCGTAGTGACCAGTGGAGGCAGAACCAGCGCTCACATTGCCAAGTACCTGAAGCAGCTTTGAGATGTTGTCGCAGTGACTCGCACATAAATGTACGTGGCCTCACGCTACCAGAGTGAAAGTAAAAGTCCACCGCTGTGAGCACACCACTAACTTGTCACAAATCAGGCGACTATTCCAGTCACAAATCAATTACGTTTTTAACGGTCTGGTAAACATAGTGCCGCCAATGCTGGGGTCACGCAACCCGAGTACACAGGGCATAAACCCAAGATAATCTATGTCCCCCGCAAAATCAGACATGTCTTGAATGCAGAAGTCGATTCAGTTGCTGAATCGGTGCATTGTGACGTGCGTACAGGTGAGTATTCAGATGGGAGACTGCCTGTAAATGCCACCACGTGTCATAGCCTTGGCCTGACAGGTCGCCAGGAGATGGTGATACAGCATTACATTCGTGAATCTATCTGTGAGGCACTTTGCACGTTACCTCCTTACGTGATTGGATTTTCTTCAGGTATACTGGTTTGCTAGCGTTGTCTCGGCTGGCTCAGCGTTCCAGCGCCGGAGCCGACATTTGGTTGCTCTGAATCATTGGTGGAATGTTCACATTACTGGGGCAGGGGTCAGTCTATTATTAAGGCCACAACTGCTGACTGCACAGAGTGGTAGTACTATCATCAGCCGCACAGTAATGCAGGGCTGTTGGGCCACTGGCTCGTATTTGAATTCGTGACTGTTAGTTGAGAACACTGGCACAGTGCCACCTGGCTGTGGCTGCGAATAGATTAAGCAAAATGTTCTCTTCTAAAACTTTTATTCTGGTTGTTACAAGCTGGGGGCACGCTGTGGCGGCGAGTCGGATGACAGACGAGTCTGCAGGAGAGAAGCCTGCCTAGTCGACAAGTATCCGTCACCGCTGCCGGGCGTCGAAGCGGGGGTTAGTGGTCGGGGTTAGCGGAAGTCGGGCTGTGGGAAGGGTCTGCTGCTTTGTGCAGGGCCCCTGGTGGCACTTAAACAAAAATTCCCACCAAAATACAGGAAGGAATTCAAGCTGCAGTGGGCCAGCATTGGGCAGGGCTTGTTGTGGGAAGGCAATCCAAACAAAAAGACACATATCCGGACAGGGGTTGGCACCCAGGCTCAAGAGGGGGATAGTGGTTAGGGATGCAGCTATTGCGGCAACATAAATAACGGGGCACACGGAGGGCGCAGGCTTGCCGTGCACGGGTTTGTGAAGAGTCCGATTCCACGACAATGGACGCAATGCGTGGCTTGGCCAAAAGGCTTCCTCGTGTGCGTCTGGGCCAAAACGTCCCCCACGTGGCATGTAACCATGCACCCCTACCCCCACGATTCAGTGAATGTCAATCCAGGGTCACAAACCCTTTCAAGAACCAATTCTTAATTTTGTTTTGTCTTCTTTGTACCGTCTCATTTTTATTGTCAGCTCCGTACGTGGTCTTGACTGGATTGATCTGCCTCATTCATTTCATTAGTCTAAAGGGATTGTTTTGAGTGGATGTTATATTCATTTTTATGAAGCTTAAATTACTGTTTCTTACACTTTAGCCAGAAAAGTCGCTAGGAATCCAAGAACTCTGTACGCAGGAGGGCGCTGCCATCTTGGCTTTTTCTTTTAAGACGTGTTGAGCTAATTTACAAGTGTTTATGTTTATACACGCACAGTGCTGCGCAGCATCGCGACCGTTGGGAACACTCGGGAGCCGAGTTTCCACTTGAGTGCCGCGTGACAAACGCTCCTCTGTGCAGGGCGTGCGTGGAAGTGCAGCGCCGTGTCCGAGCGGCGTGCTCTGTCGCCACGAGTGAGCCCCACGCAGCGCGGCGAGCGTGAGAACCGACCGTGACCCGTGAACCGCCACAAGCCCCGTGGTCGCAGTTTGTCCCGCCGCTCTTCCGTGGTTGCCCGTAAAGGTCGAGGCCTCCGAACATTGCTCTACGCGGGGGGCGTGGGGGGGGAGGTAGCCGCATGCGCGGCGCGTAGCAGCTTCGGATGCCAACCGCACGAACAGCTGTGCGATCGGCCAGAAGGGAGGAAGCGACGGAGACACGTGGTAGCGTCAGCACCATTAGCCACCGCATCTTGATCTGTGATTGCTCTTTATAACCGTGTGTTATGTTAAACTAAACATTATTTAGTCTTCCCTTGATTAATCCACTGCTCGTTGTGCGTCTCCACGCTGGTCACTGCATTGGAATGAAGCTTGGGGGAGCAGGACCAGTCCAGCTTACACACTAGATGCTAGCCGTGGCCGGGATTTGAACGAGGTTTGCCAGGTCCATAGTTCAACATGCTAACCGCTGTGCCACCACGACCCCCCTCCCCCCGAATTATACTTATTTACAACAAAACAAGTGACCTTCAGTAAATAGTCCTGTACGTATAACATTGGTCCGTAAATATAGCATTGCTCAAAGTCGAGAAAGATTGACTATGTCAACTGACATGACCAGAAAATGGCTTATGTTATAGTTATAATGAAAATCTCTGCGAGTGTAGATATATATTTTTAATCAGCCAGTGTGTGCTTCTGGCCCTTCTGACACAGACGGAGTGTTCGGGATGAATGGAGGAATACGATCTAAGTCTCATGAAAATGTTATTAGTATTGGACTTAATGGAATACACCTATTATTAGCGTACATCTGTAAAGCCATTGGCATTTGTTGCTTATCCACACTTGCCCTCCCAGCTGATTCGTAGTCACTAAGGCCTAAGCCATCAAAGAGCTTGCAAGCTCACTGGCTATTTTCTTCTGAAATAATAAACATCTATCTATCGATCTAACGGGGCCATTTCGAATGCTCTTCCAGGTGTCACTATCCTTGACCCCTAGCCGGGCCTCATGGAGCGCTACGGTGCACACCATCGAGCGCGATGGTCCGCGAGCAGCGTGGGCGTCACGTGGGCCACGAGCCCACGCGTTGTCACGAGCCCATGCGTAAGGCGCACATTCGGAGCGTGTTGGTGACCACCAATAATGAACGTATCACTTTTATTTTTCTGTTTCAAAAACTAATTTATTGCATATTAATTTGAAATCTTATCTACAATTCTATCCTGATTCTGCTGTAATAATAAACATCTATCTATCCATCTAAGTGGCGTCACATCATGAGACGAAGAATCCACTTGGCGCTCTCATGCACGCCGCGGTTTTTAGTAAGTGGCCCACGGAATTGGATATCACAGAGCTACCTCTGAAGTCTTCAATTTTTCTAAAAGTAAGGGCATTCTGCGTCATTGATCGGGTTTGTGGAGGCGGCCGCGATTTGGCGTGGCGTGTTATCTCGTGTTGCTTGTCATTGTTTACAGTATGCGGCCCTTGTGTTTAATGGTCCAGGGAGGGCAGGAAGAGCTGCCTGCTTTCTAAACATCCCCGCTGCTCCCCCCGGAGCCACGCTCCTGCATCCAGTGGTTTCACAAATGGGTAATTTACGCAATAATTATTTGTGGGTATTTTTTTTCGTGCGTTCCGTATTGCAGCATATTTTTCTTATTCTGTTAATGATGGTTGCGCTTCAGAGGGAGAGAGGGAGATCGCATAGTGACACGGCTATCCTGAAAGAACAGCTACCATCATGAATCGAGCCGTGAATACCTACATAAGTACATTGTGTAAATGTTTAAACTTTGGTTTTTTTAAAGCATCATTTTGAAAATGCATTTAATTTTAAATAATTTGATGCCTTGTAAAAGTTGTATTTTTAGTGTTTGAACAGCGTAACGCCAGTATTATCGCAAAAGAGGGTATTCCTCTTTTCTTCATTAAAATTATTTGGCGATGCTGCGTTGGCAGTGGTGCAAAAACACAGTTAAAAAAAACTCAACGTGGATGTCAATAGCATTGCCTTGATATACACTGTGAGTGTAATCATAATGATTGCCTTTACCGGATATGAAAGATACTTTACTGTTATTAAAAGTAAATACGTAATGCAACATTACCTATGCGAATAATTTTCCTTTTCAGGCCGCACACGGTGTCATTACTGACACGCGTTGAGCGTTTTTGCTCGTTACAGGTGCAGCTCAGCTATTTCAAAACGCCAGTTCAATGTCAACACCGTGACACGTCTCTGAGAGGGGTACACCAATCATTATTAATGGAACGTCAGGGCGGCGGTTCAAGCGCGCCTCGAGTGCCGTAATTCACGAGAACAAGACAGAGAAGCGGCAGCAGAGCCCAGAGGTCGCCGCCGCCGCCGCCGAGGAGGGGAGCCTGCCGCCAGACGCTCGTGTCCGGGGCAGGGCTCGGAGGCCGAGTGTTGACGCGGACGGGAAGCGACGGCAAGATACGCCGCCATCGTTATAGAGATCGAACTCTAGAGCAGTGGTCTCCAACCAGAGTGGTCACCACCGGTTGTTGTATGGGATTGATGTACCGTGAGGAGCTAGTGGTGTCAAGTGGTATGCGCCACTTGTGAATGTGTAGAAACAATAATTTGTACTGGTGTAAGTTTTCACGACTCGATTCATGGTGGTTGCTATTCAGAGATATTCTTTCGGCATAGCCATGTCACTGAGCGCTCTCCCTCTCTCTGCAATCTATACACAGTCTATACATACAGTTAATAGCCGTGTTGAGTGCTCTCTCTCTCTCTCCCTCGCGACGTTTCGCCTCCCACGTTGGAGGCATCATTGCCATCATTTGTCACGTTTGACGAAGGGACGCCGATGACGTTATCGGTCATTCCGATATATTGACGAAGAGGGATTGTCTTGGGAAAATAGCTTTTTTTTTAAAGAGCAAGATATGTTTCTTTTTTATTTTCTTATCCTGTGTGAAAGGCGGTGGCGAATGTCGGCATTGCGTCAGGAGACAAGCGCAGATCGCCGTGTGTGCCAGACCATGGAGGAGGCAGCAATGTATGCAGCAGCCCACCTTGCCAGTGGAAACTTCCACTCAGCCGCACCGCCGAGAGAAGATCTGCAGTGTGATCTTAACGCACCGCTGCCTAACGCTAATAATTGCCTCGTGGTTCAGTCATTAGTAACGGCGTCACCGTTAACACCGCGCGCTGAGGAGCGTACGTCACGCACATGACGATGCCCTCGATCAAAACCCAATTCCTACGCTTGCGATGTGCGTATCAAATCGTGTGTATGGTAATCGGTTATCTTTTATTCATGCGTGCTGTGCGTCTTGAGTTCGTATGACCTCTCCAGCTACACTGGAGGCACTTGGCTGCGCTGCCTCCGGTGTGCGTCCGTGTCGATTTGGCTCGTAACGACGCCTCAATGAACGCCGCCTCGCGAGCTCACGGTGCGCGCACGCCGCCTTAAACCACTCGGAGAGAGCGCCGCACGTTTCCCACACACCCCGCACAGAGGAACGCTTGTGACGCGGCAGTGAAAGCTCCGCACTTGAATGGAATCGTGACCCCTGCGACCATTGCGACCCCCGTGTCCTGGGTGGGGAGGGGGGCTGGGGGGGGGAGAGGGGTTGATCGTCTGCCGCCGATTGGTCGCGGTCTCGGTGCGCAGCGTGACCCGACGGCGTTGTGGTGTGTGCCCCCCCGTGTGCCCCGCGTGGCCCCGCAGGACGTGCTGCTGCTGTACTACACCACGTGGTGCGGCCTCTGTTCCACGCTGAGCCACCGCTACCGGCAGCTGGCATTGCTGCTGCAGCACAACCCGCACCTGCGCTTTGCCCGGTGAGCCGCACGACGCGGGGCACCGACGGTCCCCCCCCTCCCCCCCCCCGCGCCGCGCTGGGCACGGAGATGGGTTTGCTTCACTTGCTCCTGGCAACAGTTCTCCATTGTAGAGCATATGTTCATAAGTTCCCAACAGGGTTTGTTCATTTGGTGCTCAGTGTGGAGTGAGGGACTCCACCTCCGCCCCCGTGATGAAGACACCGTTGCCTGAATATTGGATGATTTATATTTGTTTTCCGTTTAATACAGCGTTGTTCATGAGTGCAAAGCTGTTCATTCGGGATAGCCGTGTCGAGGAATAGCCATGTCGAGGGTAGCCAGTCCATCACAGGGCACTGGGGGCAATATAGTCCGCAGGCCAATTCACATATGCATTAGCATGTCTTTGGACTGGGAGGAAACCGGAGTTTCCAGCGAAAACCCACGCGGACACGGGGAGAACATGCAACCTCCACACAGAAAAACACCCGAGCCGGGATTCGAACCCGGGGCCTTCTTGCTGTGAGGCGCTACTCACCGCTACACCGTGTGGGGGCGGTTCTTCGAATCTGTAAACGATGACAATCCATCGCAACAGAATAGGAGTGCGGGCCGGAAACTAACAGACGCGGCGACGGAGAGCTGCAGTAGCAGCGCCATCCCCCCGTCGGTGCCGCGGCGGAAACCTGCGCCCCGCTACGCGCGCGTGTGCCGCGTCTCCGACGTGCGTCTCGCCTCGCTCCCCGAGCTCGCTGCGAGCGCGCTGTGCCGCATCGCCGCGTCCCCGCTGGCTCATTAGCCGGCGGCGACGCGTTGGCCCCTCACCGTCGCTAGCGCCGGTTTCATTGCATCCGGTGGCCCTGGGGGGGGGGGACGGTGGGGGATGAATATTTAACGACCGACAGTGCGGTGCCGCAGCGACTGCCGGCGCGGAGCCGGTGACGCGCGCGCCACTGCGACAGGGGTCAGACGGGTCCACGCCGCCGGCTCCGCCAGCACGCACGCTCACAGCCGGGCGGCGTGCTTGATCCGCTGCCGGTTGGAGGTCTCTCCGCGCCGGCCACCATCTCTCACGATCCTGCGATGTAGTTTCGCGCCTTGTCGCCTCCGCACGAGCCGGTTTCAGCGCTCCGTCTCCTTCGGTGGACGCCCTCTCAGACACGTCCCATTTTTCTAATTTATATACCATCGTACATACAACTACGGTACTGAGTACGGGGAATTGTCGATAGAATGATTCGTTTAGGGGGAGAGGTAGTCAATTGTGAGCAGAGAAGTGGGGGGGGGCGTCTTCAGCCTGGACTCGAACAGGAGCAGGGATATCGGCAGCATGGGTGTCGCTCGTCCACATCGGAGCCGATTCCCAGCCACCGTGCTGGTACGGCGGATGAGGAGCGTTCGTAATAGAGGCGTCTTGGTCACCGTTCACCTCCGCACTCGTGTGCTCATTCCCGCTTCCCGCGAGCGTGCACCCAATACCGCATTGTTTTTGAACGCCGTACTCTGCAGTCCTTTCTTCGCGGAGTAATTATCTCAAACGCCCCGTGGTTCTAACGCCTGCTGATGTACTGCAAGGGAGGCGAAGTGTAAATAATACATGATAATATCGTCCGCGATTGAGCGGTGGGCGATGTTGGCCGCCGGCTGGTAGTGAGCTTATTCCACGGAGATTGTGGGATAGATAGATAGATGTTTGTTATTACGGCTGAAAATTACCCAGTGAGCTTGCATGCTCTTTACGGGACTCCTGCGACACAACAAACATGCGAGTTGCTGACAATTAAAATGTATACAAGATTCATGAATTACCAAAAATGTAAATCAACCAACACCAAAAAACATTTACACATAGCATTGCACACATTTTTCAAATCAAATAGTCCAAAATACATAGCATTGCACACATTTTTTCTCTCCAAGTAACCATATAATATTAAGGCTTTGCATAGCAATAGTGAAAAAAACTAAAGCACATTAATGGTAAACATAACGTTAAGAGTGGAAGAGTGCAAAAAATTGGAACCTTTAGAACACGAATCAAGATTAGCAATCACAACTAGGCAGAAATTTAAATTCTAACTGGGATCTAAGTTTAGTAATGGACGGTAGTGACTGTAGTTTCAAGCTCATGGCTATATTGTTCCAAAAACGTGGCTACTTGTTTGTGGAGAGCCGCCGCTCGAGGTCCCTGCCCGGCGTTGTTGTCGCTCAGAGGTCAGCTCGCGGTGCCAACATTGATCTCTGTTTCAATCCGCCCGAGGGGTGGTCCATCCAGGTGCTGTGTGGCCCTCCGCTGCGATCTCGCTCGGAGACAGTAGCACGTGGGGGCTCGCACACCCGGACCCAGTGTCCTACCTCACAAGGGGATGGGGGGAGGCCACAAGGAGTGGACTGGTCTTATGGCTGGTAGTCACCACGCTGGCTGCGTGAGACAGGGGCAGCTGTCGTTGCAGTTGTCCTCACAGCTGGCTGTGTTTCTCAGCCACTCGAGCCGCCGTTGTTGGAGTCCGTTGTCGCTCCAGGGATCGATGCGTGTTGCGTCATTGCCGTGTGGCGTTGACGTCGTGGCATTGTTGTCGTTGCGCTCCGGTTTTTGCATCGTGGTGCTGCGCCGCACTAGATCACGGTGCCGTGGCTCCGCGGCGGTGGTGTGACGCCACGGTGCTGTGCCCGTCCTGTGTCGTGTTGTCGAGTCACTGATTCGTTTCGCCGTCCCGCAGGATCAACGGCGACACCAATGACCTGCCCTGGGAGTTCGTGGTGGAGCGGTACCCAGCACTGCTGCTGTTCCCCGCACACAGGTACTCGCCTACCCCTATACATACCACACAGGTACTCGCCTATCCTTACACATACCGTACACAGGTACTCACCCCTACACATACCACACACAGACATGCAGATAGTCATCCACCCCTATGCATTCAACACATATACGTGATATGTAATCTAAATCATACTTATCTGCAGTATCTAATCTAAATCATACCTATCTGTAGTATGTCATCTGAATGCTACCTAACTCTATTATGAAATGTAAACCCACCACGCGTACCTGTTCTGTGAAATACAAACCCAACTGTGCTATAGAATGCAACCCACAAGCTTATCTATCTTACACTAGGTGGGGCGACCCGGCATTGCCCGGGTAAATTTGATCGTTACTGGGGATAGTAATAGCGGTGCCACTTATGCGAACTGGGTATTATTATTATAGTTTTTGTTTTAAGGCTGCACACACGCACAGTGTTCTTGACGAATGTGTTGTGTTTGTTGTCAAATTGGGGGGGGCAGTGTAGCCGCACAGACGGACACCTCGTGCGTTAGTGATGAACACCTGGGCCGCCATCCCACGTGGAGCCCGAGGCGCCTCTCATGTGAAGCGAGAATGCACACTCGGGCGCTGTTAGTGTGGCAGGGACGACACTGTGTCGGCATAGAGCATTGAATGGGCGTGACATTGCTTGTGTATGTTGTGATACGCTCAGCCTTACCTTTGGAGCAACGGGGTAATGATACATAATGTCAGGCGTTTTGTTGACTCACTGAGTGGAAAGGAATGTATCGATGCTTTGATTACTTGCTTGTGGAAATATCGGTGTTTACAGAGAGGGCCTTGGATATACTAGGAGAGAATGTGTGGGATCTCCTTTAGCGTCAGATGATGGACTCGCTGATATGCAACGAGTCATCAGTGTACTGAGTCATCATGTCCTGGTTTTTACAGTGGCTCGATTCATGAATAGCTTTGAATCATGAGTCATC
>JAZEWU010000034.1:6829186-6849632 GCA_036362915.1 Geotria australis
TCTGTGAATGCGTATAGGCCTTTTGAAAACAAGAGGCTCAGCCTGCCGCATTCCTGCATGTGTTAACGCAGCTGTGTGGAATGCCAGTTGCTGTTTTTAGAAACTGTTGTTATGCCAAATGCATAGACAGGAACATGTGGGTCATTAAGCCATACATACCCGACCCGCGTGACCGGGTCGGGTATGTATGCTCCACAGCCCGGTCGGCCTGTGGAGCAAGGATCCACGGTGACCCCGCGTGCACCGGAGGTTATTAGCAGAGGTCAGGTCTTGGGGAGCGGTGGCTCAGTGGTTATGCGCTGCACTACAAACATGGCGACCCAGTCTCAAATGAGTACCAAGTGTGGCGTGTAAACATTGCCACTAGGGAGACAAAGGCGGCCGGGCGTGGTGCTTGTCACCCACCTCCTCTTGTGCCGTGTCAACCTTCATAGATGTTCGCTAACGGCACTTGACCCTACAGTCTGTTAAGGCTACACGGGGGATCTTTGTCGTTGGTGGTCTGCACCGGAGGTTATTATGAGAGGTCAGGTCGTGTGTCGGGGTCAGCGTGTTCATCATGAGTCGATCCCCGATGCATGCCACGCTGCGGCCTGCCTCTTCTGTTAGTGATTATAAACTCATCACATTCCACGTTGGGAACACTGAGTGGCCTTGGAAGGAAAATGTAAACGAGGCGACGTTTCGGCGCCCACACTGTCTGCCGCGGTGCCTCACCAACAGCAGCAGCAGTAGAGGAGGAGAGGAGCAGCGGGCTGTTGATCTAGGCCATTGGTTCCCAAACTTTCTCGGCTCACGGCGCCCTTAGCGTATCAGGATTTTTTACATGTCGCCCAAAGTCATAAAACACCTAACAATTACGTTTAATGTGGAATATCGCGCGGCGCCCCTGTGAGTTAGCGGCGCACACTTTGGGAACCACAGAATTCTCGGCAATCAATTTTAATTTCACTCTCGTGAGAATGAACCTAGAAAATATCTGTCGAGAGCCTTTTAGGAATCGATTTTCCTGTTCGTCATATCTCATCAGTGAGAATTTTCTTAACCTGATTGGAATTAAAATTATTTGCTTTAAAAATAAAACAAATAACTAGCGTTGATGCGCCCGGTTTGAATATGAGCGTTGACCTGCCACACGGCTCAGATTCATTACGGCTGTGTCCATCAATGCAGGCAGTGGTGGGGCGCTAAGATTAGAACTCTTCACGTCTCGCTGCGCGGCGCGGTGCCATCGGCCGCCCCTGTGTCTCGTCTACACGCCATCATTTGGTCACATAAATGTCCCCAGGCAATCAAAATACACTTTACTTTGTCATTCCACTGCTGGATAACGGCGTCCCCGTGCTGTTCTTTGAATGTGTTTCGCCACACTGGGCAATGCTGCTTTGTGAAGGGGTGGCACCCGGGACTGATTCAGATGTCGCTTGAATAGCGCACGGCTTGGCATTGCACACGAAGGGAGAGTACAGCGCGCGGTGTTTTGTGCATTAGGAGAATTTGCTTAACACTCTGCTTCTTGACTTCACGGGTTATGGGAAGCCTTTACGTAACTTAATAACACGTAAGTCAGTGTTGGGGAGTAATACATTACAAGTAATGCATAACTATAATCTTCTTCTTTGCGATTCTTCGAAGCACGATGGCTAGCTTCTGGACATCGTTGTCTTTCAGCTTGGCTTCGAAGTGTTTGGTAGAATTCGCAGGCAATACCAAGTACTACCTGACAGGGATCGCGACGTGAACGCTTCTACCTTGACCCCCATAACTATAATAGCATTACCAAATGCAGATAACGGTAATCCTGTGTAATCCAATTGTAGCGTATAATCGTATCATTGTTACTGAGAGTGTATCAAGTGTTTGCTTGTTATGACCTTTATCATTATCGATCTTCCAAGCATCCTTGTGAATACTAGTGGATGGCAATGATCGCATCGGCGGCGGTATAGCATGGAGAGCACCGTGAGTGTTGGACCACACGACACAGCCCGCAACCGCAGAGCGCTGGGACTGTTTCTGAGGTCACATCAACCTCACATTAGATAGATACTTGTTTATTATTACAGCAGAAGGGGTGGCAAGGTGTCATGGTGAGTAGCGCTGCTGCCTCATAGCAAGATGACCCGGGTTCGAATCCCAGCCCGGGTAATTTTTTGTGTGGAGTTTGCATGTTCTCCCCGTGTCCGCGTGGCTTTTGCTGGGCATTCTGGTTTCCTCCCACAGTCCAAAGACATGCTGCTGCATAGGTTAATTGGCCTGTTGACTAAATTCCCCCCGTGGCCTGTGATGGACTGGCATCCAATCCTGGGTATGGCCCTGCATTGTACCCTATGTCTGCCGGGATAGGCTCCTCCTTACTGCAACCCTGTACAGGATTAAGCAGTTCATGACAATTAATTAATGAGTATTACAGTCGAAAATACCCAGTGAGCTTGCAAGCTCGTTACGGGGTTCCTGCGACACAACATACAACGCGAATTGACAAACATAAATAAAAAATATCTAAAAAAACACACGTTAACACAACAACACAACACATTAGTTAACTTAACCTGTGGACATTAATTGTAAAAGCAACGACTTAAACAGACGGGGTAACTTTAAAAAGTACAAATCACGGGACTTATGTCGCGTCACTTCTAATTAATAATAAGTTTACCTTTATAACGCGCACATATTCAGTCAATGTCAAAGGTAGTCATTCGACGGGAGAACGATTCAGAGGCGCGAAGAAAGCGCAGAGAGGTGGAGGAGGCAGCCAGGCGGTTTGCCGGCGCCATATTGCCACACACTGCGGCCTATATATTATGATATTATCGGCCAACTAATTAATTAGTGGTTTTTTTAAATTGTGGGAGGAAAGCGGAGAACCTTGAGGAAACCCACGCAGGACAGGGGGAGAACACACAAACTCCACACAGAAAGGTGCCCGAGGTGGTTTAAGACCATTCTTTCTGTGAGGCGCAAATGTTACCACTGTGCCAGGCCAGATGTTACCACGACGTTTGTGGCCTTTGGGCCTGTCCTGAGCCACACTGGCCACGCTGCCTTTCCATACTCCCCTGGGGTTGGAGTAGTAGGTTTCAGATAAAGTTTGAGTGAGAAAATGTGTGTGTGTTTACAATTCTCTACTACACAGTGTGTGTTACAAATCGGCTCGCGTCGTGAAATCAAACCATTGTTTACCGAGATAGCCAATGTGTTTTCCATCAGCACAATTAACATTGCTGACAAACCATACCGGTGTTTAATAACAAAGAATGAGTGCCTCTTTTGATGAGCCAATAGGAAGGAACAAAACACTGCAGACACGCGCACAACCCCCCATATTGCCTTTGGCGAAAGTTCTTTTAGCGAGCACCTATTAAGGCTGGCCACAGCACACAAGGGTATGGGCAGCACCATGCCTGTACGCCTTTGTCTCCCCCCAAGTGCTGGTGTTTACATACCACAGCAGGGTCTAACTTAAAGCTGCACATTTACACAGACACAGACATTCTTTTGTGCGACTTATAATGTCATTATGTTGGTGCAATTGCTGACAGCAGGGCTATTGTACTGCTCAGTGTTCCAGAGGTCATTGAGATGACATTACGCCTGGGTGCATTGTGTCTATTGCTACACATCAAGCCACATACCCATGCTCAGTTACTGTTTTGTGTCGTGGTATTCTATACTGTAGTTTTGCTTCCAAATCGGACCCATGTCTAACAAAGAGGAACAATTTTTGAAAATGTCTGTTAAAAGCTGCTTTTTCTGGATAGACGTGTTAAGAATTCCTCCTCTCTACTTCGCGATGTTTAGCCTCCCACGTTTGAGGAACGTCAGGCTACTTTATTGAACATAAAGGGTCCTTGTATTTAAACATCGGGGAGTTTAGCAGCATTGGTTGTAGCGAGCCTGACTGCTAATGAGGCACTGAATATCGAAATTGGTCCAGCGTTTGCTTGTTTCTCACGACTGCTGCTGAAAAGATGCATTCCCAAAGTGCCTTGCAGGCAATGGAATTTGTGTGAAAGACATGTATGATTAATGTGCAGAGACAAAGCTAGCAAGCAGGTGTTATGTTCGCTTATTGCTATTATGTTACTTCTTCTTTGCGATTCTTCGAAGCACGATGGTCAGCTTCTGGACATCGTTGTCTTTCAGCTCGGCCTCGAAGTGTTTGGTAGAATTCGCAGGCAATACCAAGTATTACCTGACAGGGATCGCGACGTGAACGCCTCTACATTGATTAAAGGCCGAGTTGACCTAGGGGAGGGAGCCCCAGTGTTATCACACCACGCCACAACTTCCCACTCGGACGCAATCATTTTCTTGTGGCTTTCACTGCCAGCGTTTTCCACGAGCTCACAATCCCGGCAGAACGTTTTGCCCGCAGGCTGCCTCTCGTGCATGCAGCGCGCGGCACAGCTGCGCGTCCGTTGTCCCGTACGGAGCCCAACGAGGCGCACTGACTCCCGGTCTCGGTCCCACCGCTGGAACCCCAGCGCGCTCGACCCTCACTCCACGCGAGCCACTCCGGACGATCGCGGCGCGTTCCACGGTTTCGGATCACGATAATCCATTGTTGCGCGAATGGATGATCGCGCCGGCCACGAACGAAAAGCGCGAAGAACGCGGCGGCTTCCTCTTAGAGTAGAAACGTTTGCGTCGTGGAGTTTTTAGATCGTTGCGATTCCGCCGAGCTGGGATCGTAGATTGAGGACGGAAACGTTGAGGAAAAGTGTATGGAAGCTTAACCGTAGCGCTTCGGTGATGGCTTTCGAGTTGTAAGAATGGCACAAAGTGTGATTATTTATTCACGCGGGCGGTGCGCCGAAGCGTGGACATCGCCTCCGCTTGCGGTTCCTCTGCTCATCGCGGCAGGAGTTGATCTTCTTCTTTGCGATTCTTCGAAGCACGATGGTCAGCCTCTGGACATCGTTGTCTTTCAGCTCGGCCTCGAAGTGTTTGGTAGAATTCGCAGGCAATACCAAGTGTTACCTGACAGGGATCGCGACGTGAACGCTTCTACCTTGACCCCCAAGGAGTTGATCAATTTTAAATAACGGAGGCCCCATTCTGCAGCGGCACTACTTGGGGTGTCTTCCCGGCTGTTGTGCACCACCGCACCACGGCACCACCACACCACACACCACCACTCCACTACACACCACACCAAGCACCGTGCAACCTGCCATGTGGGGTAGAGCGCAGACTGCATCCTTATTGCCTTTGTGGCCTGCACACTTGTGGTCTGCACTGTGCGCACTTCCCGCAAGGAGCTGTCCGCCCCCCATGGTGCCCCTCTCCCTGCTGCTGCTGTTGCGGCGCCGTCACCACCCCAACAACAACTTGAGCCACCGCTGTTATGGCTTTGTTGCCCACAATTCCGATGCATGAGAATTGCTCTCCATAGCTGTTATTTCGGGACTGCCGTGTTAAGCGTTCCTCCTCTCCCCCAGCTTCTAAAGCCTGATGATGCCTCCAACGTGGGAGGCGAAACGTCGCAAAGGAGAGATCAGGAACGCGCGACACGGCTGTCCAGAAATAACAGCTATGGATAGAAATGCTCATACACTGCGCCGTGAAAACCTGCATCAATTCCAATACATTCTGGAGTTTGCACTGAGGATTGGAGTTAGACGTCGGGACCCAGGGTGGTGGCACGGTGCCATGCCAGAACCAGCGCAGTTGGGTTGTGGTTCTGCGCCCAACTCCCTCACCCGCTCGCTCCCCACCGCCCCCGCCCGTGCTGGTGATTAGCGATAATTGTGAAAGGCTGTGAAGCAAAACACGACGGCAACAACGTGTGAGTCACGTGGAGCGAGTTAGCGCACTCTTGTTTTTCTAGTCGCTTGTTTTCCATTCGCGAGTCACGTGGTGAGGGCGAACCAGACTCGGCCACCCCAATAACGGCGGCTGCTGCTGCGCCAGTGTTCAAAGCTCCCGGTGTTTGTCCCCTTGGCATCTGCATCTGTGAACCTCACATGTTTGTTGTGTCAATGCAGGAATGCTCTAACGAGCTTGCAAGCTCCCTGGGTATTTTTCTGCTGAAATAATACGCACGCTCACCCACAATACACTGTGTGTGTAGACTTTAGATTGTGCGTGTAGACTATAGGGCTGTGTGTGTAGACTATAGGGCTGTGTGTGTAGACTATAAGACTGTGTGTATAGACCAGTGAAAACCCACGTGGACACCATGAGCCATTTTGTGACCCTATCTGCTGCTGCTTTGAGAGCGGCGCACGAGCACAGCCAACTCAGCAGCCCAGCTCCTCCACGCGTCCAACATTACACCGCGGCCTCATCAGTGTATTAACTGTGGTGTCCAATTCATAACGTGGTTAAGCACTTTGAACTGGAGTGTATGAAAGGCGTTATATGAATAAATATTATTATTATTAAAAAGGAGGACGAGCCTGTAAAAACAGGAAAGGTAACAACCCTAACGTGAAGTCGATAAAATTATTATTTTTTATATATAAAGAGTGCTGGATTCGAACCCGCAACCTTCTGGTTTAAAGCGCAGGCGCCTATCCCACTCTGTGGCTCAGTGGGATAAGCGCCTGCGGTCGGTTAAACTTCATCTGCGAATACTCGTAATTTGATGTCTCTCCTAGTAACTAAATAGTCAAGACACTAAACAAATATTAAAATTGTTGAGGGAACCTAGATTCGAACCCGGGTGCTTCTGAACTGTGAGCTGCTCAGGCTCGCAGACGAGGCGCTGTGAGCGGCTTGTCCGCTCACGCTGAAAAACCCGCAGGGCCATTTCGACCTAGGAGCAACTTTATTTTCGGAACTATATGATAAACATTACCTTGTATCACTTATATTACACTTATATTACAAGATTATTCGACCGACTCTGAACTCCGTGAGAAGAGACGCGCGGCTCTGATGCCGCATTCTCCTGACACTGAACCTGGCTCCGCTCCTCACAGGGATCTCCCTTCTGCGCTCTCAAACAACAAACACTTAGAAAAATAAATAAGTGGGGAAACCGGGATTTTAACCCCGGCCCTCAGGGTGCAGAGCACATGCGCTCATCCCACTGAGCCACAGACCTTGGCTGTTCTAAAAGCTTCCTGGGGTCGGTGATACAGAAAGAGATTTCCATACACATTAGTTTATTAGACTGAACACACCACAAAAATAATACATTCATGAACGAGGACTTGAACCCGGGCTGCCAACGCAGAAGCAAAGCGGCTTAGCCCTCCAAGCTATGCAGGCTCTCTGGAACTCTGAAATACTCTCCCTGGCATTGGTGATAATGATAGAGACTTAAGTCAATACAAATATTTTGCAGCTGAACGTGGAATTGAACCCACGGTCCCCTGTCACCAGCCAGGGCTTTTACCCATAAAGCCAAAGCACAACTCTGTGGACTCAGTGTCTGAAACGCTTTTATAAACTCTCCACGTGCCCGTGCCCCCTTGCTCCGTGCGGTCACCGCGACAGGAAGGCCATGAGCGTGCGCTACCCGGACGAGGCGGCCTACTCGCTGCCCGACCTCGGCCGCTTCCTGGCGCGGCACGTGAGCGGCGCGGCGCGCGCCCGGCTGGCGCCGCGTCACGCCGCGGACGCCTCAACGCAGAGCGGCGACGATGGCGACCAGCAGCAGCAACAGGCACGGCCCCCGCACACACATGGAACACACTCACCCACTCACGCTCGCACAAAATAATAATTTTACAACGCGTGGCACATGTTCATTCAATGTCGAAGGTACTCATTCGACGAGAGAACGACTCAGAGGTCCCGAGGAAAGCGCAGAGAGGCGGAGGAGGCAGTCAGGCGGTTTGCCGGTGCCATATTGCCACACACTGCTTCCTATATATTATGATGTTATCGGCCAACTAATGAATGAGTGGTTTTTTTTAATTGTGGGAGGAAACCGGAGAACCCGCAGGAAACTCACGCAGCACAGGGGGAGAACACAAACTCCACACAGAAAGGCACCCAAGGCGGGAATCGAACCGCCTCGGGCGCCTTTCTGTGTGGAGACAAAGCCCCCCCGTATATCCTTAATAGGCTGTCGGGTCAAGTGCCGTTGGCGAGCACCTATGAAGGTCTAAACGGCACACGAGGGTTGTGGGTGACCAGCGCCACGCCCGGCCGCCTTTGTCTCCCCAGTGGCCTTGTTTACACACGGCACTAGGTACTCATCGGAGGCTGAGTCGATCTCGGGGAGGCCCAGGACCGGTTAAGAAAATCGTCACCGGTGTTAGCCGTCAGCGGGATTCGAACTCAGATCACCAGGTTTGAATCCCACCGAGCTACTTTCACAATTGTCACACTCTCACGCACCAGGAGACCTACGTTATGGGCGACCTCCGACACGAACGCGTGAGGATTCCTGAACATCACGGCTTCTCGCCCAACACGCAAGCGCGTCTGCGCACTTGCCGCACTCGGCGCCCGCTAGACACGAGACGCGGTGGCGGCCGGGTCTGGGGGAGCACGGCTCCCCCCCACCCCCGTGAGCGGCCGCGTGTCTCGTGTCTGCTCCCACGCGTTCCCACCAGGCCCATTGCCGTGGGAAGCGGCAGCGCCTCTAGCGCCGCGTGAACGGCGGGGCGATGAATCGAACGGGTCGCTAACAATGCGCCGCTATTTTGAATGCCGCGACGGGCCATTGTGGCGTGGTCAGCCCCGCCATTATTCCGCAGCCGCCGGTGCCGCGTCTCTCTTAGCACGCCCATAAATCACCACTTGTTTCGCCCGAGCCGTTAAGACGCCGTTGAAAATGCTCCGTTCAGAAACCACAAACGGGAGGTTGAACGGCTCACGGGGGAACTGAAACCGCTTGGCTTGACGGCACGACAATTTATATTTCATGATCTTCCGAGATCCCGTCTCTGTTTCATCTCTCTCTCTATTCCGCCCCCCGTCCCCCATGCCCTCCAACAAGGCCTTAATTCTCCAGCCCCAGTGAACCTCCTCCGCTGCTCAATGGGAGGTCACTCCTCCGGCACTGCCCCCGTCATTCACATTCAGGCTTTAGAATTTCCTCTCTTCCCCCTCAGTGACTTTTTGTTTTTCTTTATCCCGCATTTACATTCTCACTAAGCACTCGACCGTTCACCGCCAAGATCAGTGAGTTGCCGCCATCCAGTATCGTGCTCCTAAGTGTAGCTGTTTTGGTAATACAGTAGGGAACCGGGGGCCTTCTGTGGTCGTACCAGTGGGTTTAAACCGGCCACGTAAGTGTAACGGTAGAGCGAGTGGCTCTCAATGGAAATGGAGTTCAAATCATTGTTGAAAGTTGACGCAACCCATCAACCCTCCAGGGTTAATACAATGGGTACTGCTCTGTGGGGCAGTAAGCGGTTATCCTGTGGACAGACTCATCACTGCCTTAGGAATGCAGAATTTCCATGACTGATTCAGTGCTGATAACAGCACAGCCTTGACGGGTCACGAGCGGGAAGTCGCCGCAACCCGTAGCCATTGGTGGAAGCACCAGGGGTTCTTCAAATCCTGTGTGCTGGCCTGACCGCTATCGTAAACGCCACCGTGCCAGCCCCCATGCCAGCCCTTAATGGAAGACACAATCCTAAACACAAGTAGCTCTGTCGGGCTCCCAGTGGCCCGTACGCTGTGGAGCACCAGCGTGCGCGCTAGCGCGTCGCACGCGCCGAGCAGGCTCGGCGGCTCTCGGAACGGCAACGCTTAGAATGGCAACCGTAAACATATGTTTGATTCAGAATTCGTTCCTTTTTTTAAGACGGCAAACGCGCTACGGTCGGTGCGCCGATCCCCGACACACGCCAACTTCAGCAACAGTGCTATCGGCGCACCCGACACTCGTCAGAGCGCCTGGTGAGGTCACCGTGGTCGGGGGAGGGGAGGTCGGAGGTCTCGCGAAGTGGTGGCGTTGTCCGTGACTCGAACGCGGTTCAGGGAACGACCCGTTCCGACCGGTGTCGCGTTTATTGTCGTCGCCGTTGTCCTGCTTCTGCCGCCGCCGCTGCCGTTTTGTCGATGTTCGCGCCGCCGCCCTGCTGACGCGCCGGCCCGGTCTCCCACCCCCACCACAGGCCGAACTGCGCCGGCAGCAGCACGAGGCCGGGCGCCTGCGCGAGTCGGCACGGGCACTGGCGGCCTCCGAGTCCCGCGCGCGGGGCCGCGTGTCGGCGCTGTGGCGGGAGCGCGGCCGCCTGCAGCGCGACGTGCGCCGCCTGGGCCGCGACGCGCGCCGCCTGCGCCGGCGCTGGGGGCGACTGAGGGGCCCCGGAGATCCCGGCGACCCCGGAGACTCCCCGAGGGGGGACCCGGCCGTGGCGCTCGCCTTCCAGCGCGCCGTGCGGGCCCTGTCGGCCGAGAACTCGCTCCTCAAGCTCTACATCGTCGCCCTCGAGAGGAAGGTGAACTCACTCGCCCAGCAGCAGCAGCGTCATCGCGACAAACGGCAACAAGAGCGGCGGCAGGAGCAGCGGTTTCACGAACATTACCAGCAGCTTCAGCAGACCCAACAGCAGCTGCAACGAAAACACGAGCCATCCTGGCAACCGGCGGAGCGACAGATTGACGGGGAGGAGAAACGGTGCGATCGTTACGAACAGTCTCAGCAGAAATGGCATCAGCAGCAGCAGCAGATTAAACATCAGCAAGAAGATCAGCCGGATCACCGTCACCATCAGCAGGACGTCGGCGAGCCGAGGGACGACGGTCCTGGCGAGCGGGGGTGTCGGCGCGCGTCTCCGTTCGGCTCGACGGTGACGCGCGCTGCGGGTGACGGAGCCGCGGCCGGGCAGGGCCTCGGCGGGGAGGTGGAGAGCGCGCAGAGGAGCGTCGAGCTGGTGGACGGGGCGTGACGCCGTCAAAATCAAGGGTCCACGTTGCACGCAAGGTCTCAGGTAGAGGCTATGCCGGCGCGGCTGGTTGTTTGGTGTCTGTTGCCGAAATTAAATTATGGGCGTGACGGAAGGTCCGTTGGTAGATGGGCTGAACGTTAATTTACGTGGTTGATTAAATGGATGCCTTAGCTGTTTTTATTTATTAATGTCATTGAAAGACCTCAGTTTTATGAGCAAAGAGCAGCAAGCGATCTTGTCGTCTAAGGTAGCACAAATTCAAAACAATTCGTCGCATTTCTAATCTCCACTTGGCGCATCAGCGCACGTTATGCGTTTTCCATTGCAGCACATGTTCCGATAGTTACTGTTGCGAATACGGTGTGCGTTACCGGTCTCGCAAATAGAAACCCGATACTATCAAGCGAGGGGTGATGCAAACGTCCACTGCTTCACAAAACGCCTGATGAAACGGTGGTGTCATTTCTCGACCAACATGGAGCCGCCTGAACGATCGGCGCTCCACGGTTAGATAGAGCAGCTCTGTCTCGTCCCTCAGGCCGCTCGCTCGCGGCCTCCGGCCTCGTCCCTTTGCGATCGCGTCACCCACTCGTGATCCTTCACCTGGGGAGCACGCGGGACTCAGTGCGGGTCAAGTTCTCGTCTATATTTTAACCCGCCAGATTATTTAAAACACCTGTAAGACTGACTTGGTGATTTTGTTGGTAATGGAGTTTGGCCATCTCTAGAGTAATGCACTTTTGCTGTAGCGCCGGACTTGTGTCTTCTTCTGCAGGCTTTACGATCCAGCCCGGATCACGGGGCCCACTGCTCTCTTATGGCAGTAGGCTTGGTCACAACGTGTCTCGAATTTGGATTAAGCTTGCTCGTAACTGGCTCAAGTTAAGCGTGGCTCTGAGCCGGCTCACTTTGAGCCAGAGCCAAGCTGTGGCTCACGGATGGGCCCTAGTGGGTGCATTGATGTGAGGGAAAGGTGCTCTAGCGCTGGTGTAACTGTATGCAAGACGCAGCAGGCTCGCCTCCCCCCGAGGGTCTGCTGTCCCCTTACGTCCCGTGACAACCCCTGCTTCAGTCGTGGCATCCAGAAAACACGATCCTTCTTCACATAGAAGCCAAAGCAGCAGCTACAATCTGTTGAACATGCAGGTGGAATACATTGCCCTATCTCCCTGTAATGCAGTTATCAGTGATGTGCATATCAAAGGTTACACACCCGTGGTCATGTCGTAATTCGGTCTAGACTTGACCAAGCCATCTTCTTCTTTGCGAGTCTTCGAAGCACGATGGTCAGCCTCTGGACAACGTTGTCTTTCAGCTCGGCCTCGAAGTGTTTGATAGAATTCGCAGGCAATACCAAGTATTACCTGACAGGGATCGCGACGTGAACGCTTCTATCTTGACCCCAGACCAAGCCATGACCGGACACGATGCACCTTCTTGGTTGAGGTGGTTTGTCGTGAGAGTTTTAACTGCAATGTAATGAAGGCGTTGTAAAACGAGAATCCAGTGTTAACCTCATCACCACATATGTATGCACACATACCCGTATAAGGCACCTTCAGATGCACACGCTCCCAAGGGCAACCGGGATTCAGCCAGAGATCGTGCGCCATGCACAACTCCCAATTTAATTGCAGGTCATTTGCAAGGTCTCTATCGCTGCTTTACAAACGCTTAATGTAGACCGCTCCAGTCACCTCCTGCTGGACATGTCTCCTCCGGTCCTGGGTAAAACCTTTTTAACCTCCCATTCGTGGGAAGTTGTCCTGTCTATTAACCTCTCCAACCCCACTCCCCCACATCATAAAACCTGCCTGGTTTGACTCCTTGCCCTGTATCACGAGTAGTATAGATGTGCTATAAACACGATGAATGCAAATGTTACTGAACACAGCGCCTGTGCTGGACTCATTAAGCATGCAGCGTCCCTGCCATGCCCTCACCTCCTGCGTGTCGCGGTGCGTGGTAGAACAAAACATTCCATGACGTTCAGACCCCCCCCCCAGGTTGCGCAAAGCATCGAACCCGCGTGAGTGCCAACATTCTTTACAGGTTCATTTGTCTAATTTGTACCTGTACTTTATCTAGGGAATACTGCATTGAGGATTGTAGGTATTTGCAATGATATTTAAACTTTGCTCTCTTTTTAAAAAAAGTTAAACAGCACTTTGGGTGGTGCATCTTTCCAGCGACTACACGTGCTGCTAAAGCGAGCAGATGATTAAAGATTTTCTGCTTCTTACTAGAAGCCATATTTTACGGTACAGAGATGCTGATTCAGGGAATTGTGCAGAATAAAAAAACGGACGTACACAAGCCAGTCGTCTTACTGTACTTGGGGTTTAATTTCATAATTACCAAATAAAACATTTGAGAGTTAATTAATTGTCTCAAAGCAAGTCCCCATCTGTTTCATGAACATTATTGCTAAACGTATTCAATGTACTCTATTCACACAACCGGCAATGCTGGATAATAAGCACACAAGTCACCTTGCAAACATTTGTGACAAGTTACAGGGACTGGGGCTCATCCAGCGTTGCCAGAGCGCCGCTCCAGGGCTGCCCCATCACCGACCCGCCACACAGCAGCTTTTAAACGCCACTCCGTGCAGGTTCCTCACGGCGATGACTGGCAGTCACCATCACCGCCACGCTCGACCACACAATTATATTAAATCGTTTCAGATTCAAACCACACAGTGAGCAAGCACTGCAGATTGCAACGATTCATGTTCATCCACACAATTAAATTCTTACGCTCGACACATGCATAGATTCGTGCAAGCAAAAGTGATTTCCTCTCCGCAGACGCGGCCGGTTAATGACATGCCCTGCAGACTAGACCGCCCACACATGCACAACGGGCAACCGAATATCGTTCATTAATTTGAATCGCGAGGGCTGAATCGTTACAAGCGTAGTGACCCCACCTCTACAGCACGGACAGGTTATGCAGATTTCACAACAAAACACTTCGAGGCCGAGCTGAAAGACAACGATGTCCAGAGGCTGACCATCGTGCTTTGAAGAATCGCAAAGAAGAAGACAACATTAAGGGGAGGGAGAGAAACTATATGAATACAACAGATGCTCGGATCAAACAGCCTTAGGCAGGCATTCCCCTGAACATCCACTTAACTGTCGATACGTTTCGGTGGTTTGCAAATTGTTAACCAACCACGCGTATAAAGTCACCTTAAAAAGCAATGACCTCAAGCTACGCCGTGCATGTGAGTTAATGTTCCTTCTTTACACAGAAAGGATCTCATTACACCATAAACAAGTTTATAATACGCTACCATACACCATCACATGCACTAGATTCAAATTCTCTGGTTAAAACCAGAAACCCATTATCCCCTCCAGCGAGGTTCTATTGAAAGATTCGTCGACCGGACGTCCATGCAGAAGTTGTGCGCATGCAGTTGATCTCCATCTGCAGGCAGCACAACAGGACTCCAGACACGGCCGGGTCTGATGTTACCACACCCAGCACTTGCATTCTAACAGAACCCACATTTTCACGAAGACAATGTTACAGGTAACAGTGACCAAACGCAACCCAATTTGAGTGAAACATTTCTGAAGGCTCTACAGCTTAGTGGTGTTGTGCAATCGCAGCCCTCAGCTTCACTTCAGGTCCAGTTTCCAGTGTCCATCAACCGATGCAAGCTTCCCATGTCCGGCGTGGCGGCCATGGCCACGCGGCTCTGCCTCCCACTCGCGTCGTTACAGTCCTGGAGCCAATTCTGTTGATCGCACCCGCGGCAGCTCAATCCCCATCTTCACCCGGTGTGAAGAGTGTTCGAGAGAGAAAAAGTCTCCGCAATCCTCGCCACAAACCCAAGCGGCGCGAGGCGACGGGCACGACGGTACCGCGCGCGCGTGAATGCACGGGCGGAGAGCCGGGGCTCTGCTGCCGGTGACGGAGGAGGCCAACGCCGACGAGACCTTGCACGAGCCAGGACCGGTCGATGTGGACAGGCTGGACCGGACACCCTCCGAAGACGCGTCGTTCGACACACGCTAGTTGTCGACGCTCGTTACGATGTTCCGAAGCCTCGCTCGCCGCGTCACACCAACGCCGTTATCTGCCCGCTACCGACTCTGCAGGCGCCACCGACATTAAGCAACCCCTCCAATGAGCCTCATCATTGTGTTTTCCACCCAGCCCGCCCGCACCGCCGCAAGCATGCAAATCCTGCCGCCGCGTTGTGACCGACGGGATCCAGGCGTCGTGCCCCCGTGCGCTGCGCGTAACGCACCGACGAGCAATGGCTGGACACAGCGCACAACCTGCCTATCCTTCCAGTACTCTCACTTTGATTTCAGTTTCATCACCAAACAACCCGTGTGCAAAGAAGCATTGAGCAAAGCAAACGAGCAGCCCGTGGGCGCAGAGCAGATGTTGTCGCCTGCTGCCACCAGAGATGGCAAACGCAGAGTTGAGATTTAGTTTTTTGTTGGGGTCTGTGGCCAGAGATGACACGTGGATCATGACGAAAGTTACCCGAACTTACTGGCCGTAGACATTGATAGCACTTACATTTCTACATCTCAAGTAGCGCCGATATCTGCCCTGGCCCAAGGACGGAAGCGTTTAACCCCTATGTGCAGATAGGGTGAGGGGACATGAGGGTGACTAAAAAGAGCCAAATTTTTGATTAAATGACAGCGGCAGTGTGTTGGTTAGTGCACTGCATCATGAACCGAGTGAGTCGAGTTCGGTTTGTGGCCACAGCGGACAATAGTGCCGGCGGTGTCCAAACCGGTTCTGCGACACCACCAACACCGACAGGCTTGGTGACGTATGGACAAACGACTCGCAACTGATTATCAACGGGTTCAGGCGTGGATCAGAGCGCTGCCCTGGGTGTTCACAGTAGGTGAGGCCGGCTGGCTGGTTTCACGTGGGCGTGTATCTATAGACTCTGGCATCGCCGGATCTGCGACGGATCGATAACTAATCTACGGATGCCATCGGGCCAAACGGCGGATTCCGATTTTAAAATCGCGAACTCGGAAGAGGGGGCTCGAGGTCAGCGATGCCAGCCTGGGCCACCATTCACAGTCGAGGGTTATCGTAAACGTGAGTAAATCAAACCCAACCGCGGCGCCTCCGCTCGCGCGCCCGCCTCGACGCTCGCCGGGCGAGGCTCACGAGGAGCCATTCACATTTTATCCCAAACTAGGGGGACACAGGAGCAAAACGTAAGAACAAACTCGCGCCGTCGGCCTAGCCTCACGCGGCGAGGGCCACGCGGGGCCGGCGGACGCAAACCACGCGGCGACACGCAGCTGCCGAGACCCCGTTTGCGCGGCCGGGGAGGTGAACTCGGCCCCCACCCTCCCCTGCGTTCACTCATTGGGGACGAGGACGATGAATGGCAGCGCTGGTGCGCAGACTAATCGTGCGGCGACCACACACACAAGTATTTTAGATACTGATTAAGCCCACATCAATTAGTTTTTTTTCTCAATTTTCACCAGCTGCCCGCTTTGTTAATAACGATGCTCTTGCTGTAAAACGCATTCCTTCCGCTTCGGCACGAGACGTGTATGGATCGACACGGGGTTTACTCTGAAAGAACGCGTGCCGGGCCACTTAGCACTACTACCGGACACTTAAACCACCAGGGGTTATGGGGAATTCAAGGCGCTATATAAATGCTATTATTATTACATTTTATCCTGGGACCGGACACATTATTTGTCTTAAATTCACGATCGCATTTGCTTCATTTCTTGATCAATTCACGTAGCTTCATTAATAACTGATCCGAAATGTATCAATCCATCCTGAAAGACGCCAGTTCATAACGGCACACGATACGAGACATAGGTATTGTGGTTTCTACTACGCAGCATTATGAAATGATTGCACCATTTTTGTCAATTCACTAAGCGCACCCACGAGTGGCATTCAAAAATAAATCTCTCCGGATTTTCAGTCTCTCAGCGACTTCCAACACCGGCGCCGGAATCCTCCAGACCCTATACAGAATCAACAACGGCACCGCTTGCTCAGCCTAGTCGGGGCCCCCTGCGCTCTTCGCCCCGTGACGGTCGCCGTCGCGGCGGTCGGCGCGGCCGCCGGGCCTGCGGTCCGTGCCGCAGGGCTCACCGTGAAAACGCAAGCCGCCGCTTCCTCGCCGGGCAACCGCCGCGGCGGGCGACTCGCGTCGTACAAGCGCCTCGCCCGATTCGCAAACGCGACGACTACTCACCGTTAGCGTCACGTCAATAACGTTAAAACGCGCACGCCAGCTCTATACGAACACCGACACATTAAGTCGCGACACCGACGACCACAAAAAACCACGAGCAAACACACCCACACGGGGCCACGCCACTACGTCTACTCTGCCGCTACGACTAGAAACGCACCCGTCATCCGTCCGCGCGCCAGGGCGAGGCGGCGCCCGTGCCCCTCGTCGCCGCCTCGGCCTCGCGCCGCTCCCGTCAGGAGCCAGCTCCCCGCACCCCCCCCCACCCTCCGCTCGTCCACAGAGTCCGCCGCTCCCTGGCGTCGCCCGCCCGCCCGCCCGGGCCCCCTCAGCTCTTGGCGCCGTTGGCCACGAGCGTCGTCTTGGATGCGGAGCGCGGGGGCGCGTCGCCGTCCGCGGACGGGGGGCCGCCCGGCCCCCCCCGCAGGAACGGCTCCTTGCGCGTCACGTAGCCGCCGTCGCCGCCCACGATGCTCTCCTCGTCCTCGGCGGGCTCGGCGCGCTGGCACAGGCGCAGGCAGCACCAGCAGCCCAGCAGCAGCGTGCCCAGCGCCGCCACCGCGATGAGGATCACGATCACCGTCACCACGCCCGTCGTCGGGCTGTGGTCGAGCACCGTCATGGCCGCGCGGCGTCGGGGGAGCGAGCGGCTCGGTCGGCCGCGAGCCTGCGGACGGACGGACGGAGCGGTTTGAGCGTGGGAGCGCGCGGCGGCACGCGCGGGAGGACGCGCGGCCCTCAGAGGCTAACCCGCGTGTCCCTCAATCCGGGAAGCCGAGGGCCTGCTTTTGGCTTCCTCCCGGCAGACGGAAGGGCACGGTCGAACAACGAGAACGGAGATCAACAAAGCCCGGAATCCGATCAAAACGCATTAGCGCGAGAGCGGGAGAAGCGGGAGAAGCGGGATCGGCGAGACGAGGCGCAGCTGGCGACAGGAGTCGGAGGATCGCAGAGGTGCTCGCAGGATGAGACATGACCGATGTGGACAAGCGATAGGAAAGCAAATATACCTCAACCGTAGAGAATTCAACTGCGACGGGATATTAAGCGTGAGATACTGGAGATGATTAAAAGGCAGTGCCTAAAGAAAAATTATAACATACAGCACCCCCACCAATCCAACCCCCACCCACATGAGCATTACAGGCAACGCACTGCATAGCCAAGTGCTAATTTAATAATTTCACACTGTTGTGCAAGATAATTAAAATGGAATCTAATTACGTGAAAATGTATCCCGCTTGTAATGTTTTCAATGTTTGGCATTTAGGCAGTGGATGAAAATCAAAACTGGCTCGATTTCAGCCGGAGCGGCGGCGAGTCAAAACAGGAAAGCGGTGAGCGATATTCTGCAGCAAGTCTTTTTCATGGGAGATGTTTATAACCGGGCGGCACGGTGGCGTAGTGGGTAGCGCTTCCGCCTCACAGCAAGAAGGTCCCGGGTTCGAATCTCGGCTCGGGGTGCCTTTCTGTGTGGAGTTTGCATGTTCTCCCCGTGTCCGCGTGGGTTTTCACCGGGCGCTCCGGTTTCCTCCCACAGTCCAAAAACATGCATAGGTTAATTGGCCTGCGGACTAAGTTGCCCCCGGTGCCCTGTGATGGACTGGCGTCCCGTCCTTGGTATAGCCATGCCTTGCGCCCTATGTCTGCCGGGATAGGCTCCGGCTCACCGCGACCCTGTACAGGATTAAGCGGTTTCTGAAAATGAATGAATGAATGAATGTTTATAACCTCATGTCAACTCCGTTCGGCTTTCCAGGCATCAGCAGGGTTGAAGTTGCATTGTTAAAAGTTAAGCACGTCGTTCAAAAATGGCTTCAAGTGGTGGTGGTGAGGGCCGTTATCAAGATCCTGGGGGGTTGGGGAGAGGCACGATTCCCGCAACTCGCTCGTCTTTCTGTAGGGGGTTTGTGGCATCGCGGCAAACGGAGAGTAAAGTAGTGTGTGGCAACACGCTAAGACTGGGCGTTGGGCTCCATTGGAGGGTTCCAGTGATTTTAAAAAAACTACTACATTTTTTAAAGCGCCTTTCACACAAAGGTCACAAAGCGCTGGACAAACCCAAGACGGAAAAAAAATCCACTTAATCACACGCAGGTTCATGAACACAGCACGCGGGATGATAAGTGGCAAAACCCCAGAACGCCTTCCGGTGCAGATAGGTCTGGAGGCGAGATAGGAACGCGCTCATCCACTCGGCGGATGCCGACTCCCTGCGGAAGTGAATTCCACAGCCTGGGTAGCTACACGGGAGAAATCCCGATACACACATTGAACGGAGATCTCGTCCTGGTTACAGGCGTAGCAGGCCAGAATCGCAGCTATACGAGGCAGCTGCATCATTTAGGAGGGCCTCGTAGGTGAGGAGGAGGCTTACTTTACGAAATCCACGCAGAGGTTGCCTGGCAGCCAACGAAGAGGCACGAGCACAGGGGTGATGTGCTTCGTGACCGGTGTACGCGTGCGAACCCTGGCAGCTGCCTTCTGCACGTGCTGGAGTCGATTACGCGCCGTAGTGTGGGTGCCAAGGCAGAGTACATTGCAGTAGTCGATTCGAGAAGATGAAGGTAATTAATCAGCTTCTCAGCATCTGACTGTGATAGATTGGTGCACAGCCTGGCTACATTTATTGGAGGAAGGTAGACTTGGTAACCGCATTAATGTGTCCTGGAGAGGTGAATGAACAATTAAGGACTAGACGAAGACTCAGACAGACTGAGTAGCATCAATAATGTTGTCATTGATCATCACAGACAGAATCAGACCTGGATGAATGATGTGACTATGGGACAATCCGCACCCCGGGATTGTCACGGTTTAACTTGAGGCAATTTGAATGCGTCCAGGCCTTCATCGTGGACGAGCGACGAAGCCGATGGATGGTATAAAAACAAATCTTGGGGTTGTTCCAGGCATCTGCTAAAGCAGCAGATGAATAACTGCTGCGAGCACGATGCAAATTTTCATTTCTCTCTGGTCTAAAGAAAAATGTAATGTACCGCTGCAGATATCTTTTGACGAGTGAAAATTGCCTGGAAATATTTCTGCCTTTGGTCGGACAGCCTCGCGACTGAAATGGCGATGCGGAATTTAAGCGACGCCGCTGCCGGCATCTCGCCGAACGGGTCCCTCAGAGAAGCCCCCGCCCGCCGCACGCGCACGCACCGCGGACTCGGCGGGAAATGTCACGGCTCGTAATCGACGAGCGGCCCCGGACATCTCCTCGTGCAGCCGAGCGAGCGAGCAAAAAAAACTCACCAACGGCAAAAATGTATAATTGTGAGTAATTACACCGCAACAGAGCGCAGCGGTTTCCCCCGTTTGATTTATCGCGATGGGACTGTTCTGCGGCAGACGTTTAATGACTCGCCTGGTTGATTTTTTTTTATATCCCCCCCCCCCGACT
>JAZEWU010000034.1:6852743-6866564 GCA_036362915.1 Geotria australis
CCACCGAGACCCTGGCGGCCAACTTGGATTTCAGCCGCCGGTCATTAAACCCACTTCTCAATGACCGTTGGTTCCAGATTATTGTGGCTTGTGCCAACGATTAAAATTAAAACATTTCGGTTTGATTGACGCGAGACGAACGCTCCTCAGAAAGCATACAAAACGGTGCCCCACATATGGACAGAAAGAATGGTCTTGCCCGAGGCCGTTCGATTCCCGCCTTTCTGTGTGGAGTTTGTGTGTTCTCCTGTACTGCACGAGTCTCCTCCAGGTTCTCCGGTTTCCTTCCACAACTTAAACAAAAAACTCATGAATTAATTGGCCGATAACGTCATAATATATATAGGACGCCGTGTGTAGCCATACGTTCGCGCCGGATAACCGCCTGGCTGCCTCCTCCGCCTCTGCGGTTTCTTTCTGCCTCGGAGTCCCTTCTCGCTTCAAATTAATACCTTCGAAATAGAATTAATATGTGCGCGCTATGAATAGTTTATTATTATAAGCGATTTCAGCGGTAGTCATCAAATGAGGCAGTTCTATCAAGCAAGACGGTTCACCGTCCTGAGAGTTCCAAATAGGTATATGTTCGTCACGACATCAAATCAAAAGCACAAATCGCAAATTGCGGGAGGGAACGAATAGACAACATCAAGATTAATGAACGTTAAGTGTATTAACTCCGGATTGAGTGCCGCCTCCTTGGGAAAGCTGACGCGGCGTGTTCGTTCTCGGTTGGCTTCAAGAGGCTGGAACCGTTTTCCTGCCAGGTTCACTCATCTGCACCGCGCGCATGTCGGGGAAATGGGATCGGGCTGCGTCAACGAGCCGCGCGGCTGTCATTCAATACCAGCCTCTCCGACAAACGGCGAGTGGAACCGGAGCCCCAACAGCCTGCTGCTGCCTCGTTCAGGAAAGTAAATAAATAAATCCAAAACATATAAAATAATAAGATGCAGCCTTTTGTCATTCCAATGGTAAATTAAGGTATTCCCATGTACTGTCAGACGTTGGTTGATCATTATTTACCATGTTGTTCAGCAGAGATGTAAGGAAGTCCAACAGGACCAACATCTCTGCTTTGTTGACCCAGTCAAGGCCACCGATACCATCAACAGGCTGGGGCTTTGGATTTGTATTCGTGCTTTCGGGGTCGCTCACTGCCTCCTCACGATCATTTAGGACCTTCATGATGGTGGGCAGGCCTGTATTAGGATGATCTGGTGACTGCTGCTCACTGAGCCTGGAATGTGCCACGAAGAGATGGGGCCTTACCATTAGCCCCACCAAAATAAAGGTACAGTAGGCCTGGCACAAGTACCGTCACCACCACTTAGTGGTGAAGGTTGGTTGTTGTGGAACAAAAGGGCCAGGATTGAAATGGCCATCAATCGCTACTGATGTTCGCTGTGGCCTGGTGTTGAACCCATGTTGCAGGGTTTATAGCACGATATGCGAACCACTGCTCCCCTCTCTCAATGCACACTACACCGTCGTCGTCCCCCCCATTGGAGCAGCGCCTTAAAAAACGGTCGCATTTACACGTTTCATAAATTCTGAATTGTACTTTAAAAACGCAATTCAATCGTGTCAATTATTTAAGGAGTGCCCCCCCCCTTTTCTCTACCACGAGTTATTGTTATTCGTCAACCATCAGATACCGATTAAAACTACAACAGGAAATAATTTCGCAATGTCAGTACACGCGCCGCCCAATGCCGCATCAACATCAACGCAAAATCCCCACCGAGGGGGCCAACGCTCGTCGAATCGAGCGGCGCGCCAGGCAGCGGGGAAAACGACACCCATCCACCGCAGCCGCCATTCCCGGCCGCTCGCTCGCTCGCTCCTTCGCTCAGCATTCCAGGCACAGGCACGTCTGCCATTCATTCACACGCTGGGAAACAGCCTCGCGCCGTCATTAATGGACCACTCTGCGCGCGCGCTCCCTCTTTCCTGTGGGATGCGCCGTGGAGGCGGCGCGGCTGCTGTGACAGGGCGTTGACTCGAGCTGGGAACCGCAAGCCAGAAGGACTCGTAATCGGCGGCAGCAACGACTGGCGCTGAAACCACAAACCCGCACGGCTGTGCCCAGGGCCACTCACTCCTCACGTGTTTTCAAGCACTCCAAGGTCCCACAGCAGTCAGTCAGTGTGTGCGCGCACAGGCAAGTGTGTGCGTATGCGCGCAGGTGAGTGTGTCTCCACGTGTGCTGGGGAGGCAGACACTCGGGCATAGTGCTGACCAGCGCGATGCTGGATCTTCATTAGGTGCTGGCCACTTGCCCCAAGTCTATCAAGGCTATAGAGGGGAACTTTGTCTTTATAATAGTTCACGCACTACACCACAAACCCGGCAACCCGAGTATGATTTCCAGCCACTGCTACTGGTTAGTGATATCTGAACCGGCCCTGAGCCTCCCCGCTCACAAAACCACACCGACCAGCATGGTGAAGTACGGTCAATCAACTTCCGTAAACTATACTGCGTGGCGAGGCCTTCATCCAGCACTGGCCCGACAAGGGTTTCTGTAAATAATTATTCCGTTTTCACATGCGGGTGAGTCTGCCGCTTGAGAGGCAGGCACTCAAGCACAATCTGGGCCACTTCACCGCCACAGACCTGCTCGACAGGGACCGCGCGCACGTTCAGGAACCCCTAGCGACTGCGAATCGCTTTGAACAAGCAGCCGCACTGCGTGACCCTGCGAGGGGCACACGAGGGGTGGGGCTCACACCCGGACACAACGCCGGGGACGGGCAGACACCCGACCAGCGGCCACACATCGCCACATCTCAATGTCACTATCTCACACTGCTAGGCAGAGTTGCGTGTGAGAGGGAAAAAAGGTGGGTTTGTTTGGATCAGTTTTTGCAAAAAAAGTGCCAATCTCTCACTAGCCGGCTATGCGGCAAATCTGCAAGCAGAGGTATCGCGGATATTTTGACGCGTTGGATACGAGCCCAGTATGGAAACAACAATGTACACTTTTAACAACGTATTATAAAGGTATAACGACAGTGTATGCAATGTCATTATATACATATTATAAATCACCTTGTTATAAAATGAGATGACTCAGAATGAGATCCCAATTAGACTGCAGTATTAGATGTATTTAGCCACTGAAACTGGATATTAGTCTTTTGGGATTCAATGACTCTCCATCTTACATGTTGTAGCCCCGGGCCCTATGTTTACAATACACCCCCAACCAACGACTTTCAGCGCTCAACTCATGCTTGCAACTAATATCATGTTTACCCACGTTTATCCAAATCATCACATTTATCCAGCAACAGTAATTCAGGCTAAGTGTGTCACCTGCGGCACTGCCCGGCATTTGTGGCTGCCATGTTGTGTACACCTAAATACATTATGCAGCGTAGTTTGCTCATGTTTTGGCAAGTTTCACTTCGCTGCTTGGTGTCGTAATGTGACAGGGATCCCAGGAACTATAAAAGGCTAATTCCATCATAGATAAAAACAGTTTTTCATGCTAATCGGCCCATGCATCCCCAGTACAGGATAATCCTTACCCAAAGCCATTATTGGAACTGTACAAAAGAAAATGTGATTTCATGCATTGTTTTTTCACACTCGATTAGGATTATTTTTCTCAAAGCCCCTTTATTTTGCAGCTAACACAAACGACAGACTTGAAGGACCATTGCCCAATATATTACTGCATGTATAAATGCTAATGTATACATCTGTGCGCAAATTTTATTTCGAATGCAGTCGGCTTGGTGCGTTCAATTCAGTACAAATGTCTAGGATTTTAAAAAAATCCAATCATGCAGGTAATACGTTGGGAATTTCCTACAGCAGTGAAAATAATATCATCATTGTGAACAGTAACTGGGAACATATTACGACCATTAACTATGTGTTGACGTTTCCTTTGGTCTCAGTGGGCTCTCAGCCAGTTATAAAAGATCATCTACGCGGACGATTAATCGAGCAAAATACATTAGCGAGCCACACACACACACCACTGTGGCCCGATTTAACACGTGCACAGAAACCTGGGCTGGGGCCCCGGTGGAGAATTGTGACTTAAAAACCAGCCCGGGCAGCATGATGTAACGGAGAACTCTACTGATAAACACAGGGGACGGTGAAGAAATGCCCTCCACTCGTGCAGAACCACCAAGTGCCGAGTCGCGGCATCTGTTTGACATACCCTACACATGTCGGCAGTCACGCTCGCTGCGATGCTAATTTAGCATGGTGTGCAGGCGGCGCTGCACACCCACCATCACACGTTTTCATCGCTGTCACGTACACGAGGTGTCGCACACCGCAATGGCCCGGCCATGTCGTAACAAGCTTTCCAATTACTACAGCCAGCCCCGCAGCAGTGAGCTGGGCAGACAGGTAGGGGTGGCTGCGCCTGATTCACACGCGGATGGTTGCGAGTTCTACACCTGGTCAGGACTCGTCTTATAAAACTAGTGCCACTTCCTACCATGGTCTGCGCAACGAAAATGTGGACTTCCCATTATTGCTTCAAGGCTAGATTTGGATACGAGCCCTGCCCCAATTTTGTTGTGTCGCAGGAGTCTCGTAACGAGCTTGCAAGTTCACTGGGTATTTTTCTGCTGTAATAATACACATCTATCTATCTAATCGAATTGTATGACACTTACGTTTTTAATAGTGTATCATTCAGACAGGTTTGCGCACATTTCCCAACAAATAGGGGGCAGCCCTCCGTCAATCCACTGCTGGATGGATCCCAGAGAAATGCGGTTCGTGGGGTTTGAACGACTATATTTCTCCGCGCTGGTTGGTGCACAATAGGAATGGAAATCTCACCTTTTCTTAAACCATGCACAGAACGGTATCAAGTAACATTAACGGTGCAAATGCAACAAAAGAGTTGAGACGCAGGTCCGTCTCAATGACCCCTCTCTGCGCCCTGACACGGCAGAGGCGAGCACACTGCGCAACGCGCGTTCGCTCACTACGATAGGCGACATCATCATCACGATGACTAGGACCACCGTGTCACTCACCGCGCGGCCACCGTGTCCTCCTCGGCAGCCAAGCGGACTGCTCATGCGACACCTCTCGCGGCGCCTGGTTTACGAACGCGTTTCATTTCCTTAAACTCACGGTGATTTGGAACCAAACCACCAGGCCCGTGGTAGTGAATTCCACATTGTCTATACGAGAGCGCGACTAAATGAGCGCTACTGGGATTCGGATGGGAACCTTGACACCCACGCCAGAGCCTCACGGATGCATCTGTCGGGCCACACGAGGAACAGCACGGTGGCCATGCCCGGCGCGATGACCCAGGGCCGTGGCCGCGCGCTTGCTGCCTTCACGGCGCGAGCGAACCGTCCCGGATTTCACAACCAGCACAAGCGACGAGACTGGCTGACGGCAAAGGGCGATTAACATCGATGGCGCCGGGCAGTGCTGATGATCTCCGAGACGGCGGGGACGCGGTGAGGAGACGGGACCCATCGGGTCAACGGCGCTACAACTGAGCCGGCGACTCGTCCCGCAGCGACGATCGGCCACTAGCCGTGATCGATCCACTGCTGGATGCCTCGCACTCCGCACCCCCCCCCTCCCCTTTTCGCCGCGATCCCGAGCGACGATTCTAATGGAGGCAGCGATCGACCGGAACGGCTGACCAAACACCGCACGGCGCAAGGATGCCGTCGCCCGCCGCCGACGACCGCAGCAGCGTTTCTCACCTCGTACACGGCACTCGTTCACCTCCTCCTCCTCGTCGTCGCTTTGTGTCTCTCGGTGACGCCGGCGGCTCGCCGCGCTCCGACTACTGCAGGCGCACTAAAGCGATGCCCCTCGGTTGTTACAACACAGCGGAGCCTCTTTATGGCTTCAACACAGCCCCGTCGGGCTGCTCGGCTCTCCCGTTTAAACCTCGCTCCCCCTCGTTGCCCCTGGGCTCTCTCACGGACCTCTCGCCGTCAACCAACAAGAGCCTCCGCCGTCGACTGAGTGCGTGGGGGCGCCGCGACCCCCGCGCTTCCTTATATAAACCCAGTTGGCGCATGCGCACTTACTGATTCCCCCCCTCGCCAACACGCACACCCGAGGGAGAATCGATCCGATGTCGCCAGGGGGTCAAGTTCGATTCCCAATTCGCGATTCGCGCGTCGGCGTCGCGCGGGTTAAAACAGCGATTATTTCCGTTTGACACAGCCGGTTTGCACTTCTGTTACCGTCTGGTCACAAGCCAGCAGCTATTAAGGATGTGACATTCATGAAATAAGGTCGTTGGTTAAATCGATTCCTTCGCTCGACTTTCTTGTAAGTAAAGGTGAATTGATACTCTCAGTGCAGAGGGGGGGGTTCACGTCACGCGCCTAATAAGGGAGAGGATGCGCATCACGTGGTCAGGGGTGTGCGTCACGTGACTAATCCCCTCATAACGGAGGGAGGGGGGAAGTCACGTGACACGTTCATGAAGCCGGGCCCAAAAACAAAGATCCCCCGTATAACCTTTACAGACGGTAGGGTCAAGTGCCATTAGCGAGCACTTATTATGAAGGTCGACACGGCACACGAGCGCCAGACCCGGCCGCCTTTGTCTCGCTAGTGACAATGTTAACACAGCGTGCTAGGTACTCATTTGAGGTTGAGTCGACCTAGGGGAGAGCCAAGACCGGTTCATAAATCGTCACTGGTATTGGCCGAGAGCAGGATTCGAACTCGAAAGGCGCTCTATAAAATGCTATTATTATTATTTTCTGAACCGGTCCTGGGCCTCACTTAGGTAGACTCAACCTCAAATGAGTACGTAGTGCGCTGTGTAAAATTTGCCACTAAGGCGGCGGGCGTGGTGTTGGCCACCCACCCCCTCGTGTGCCGTGTCGGCCTTCAAAGACGCTCGCCAACAGCACTTAAGATAGATAGATGTTTATTATTACAGCAGAAAAATACCCAGTGACCTTTCAAGCTCTTTACGGGATTCCTGCGACACAACAAACATGCGAATTGTTAACAATAATTTAAAATAAATACAAGATTAATATATAAACTTCACCCTACAGTTTGTTCAGTCTATACGGGGGTCTTTGTCTTGTAATTGCGCCAAGCTTGGAGCATCCGTCATCCATACCTTGGCAGTGTATTTCAGTCCTGGCATAGCCTTTGAAAATGCACTATACCTCTTCTCCATTGCATAAATACTCCTTGCGACTATAAATAATGTCTATCTTCTGACAGAGGCGATCCCAGCAGGACAAGGGGCTGTATTGCCAGTCATGTCATTAGGGGTAAAAACCATTAAATGCTCTCAATACACTCCACTGTCACAGCGGAGCAATATTCCTTATTATACCGCCACAACAAACACACGTCTGGCAAATACAATATACTGACAGAATAATGCACATATACAACTGAACTCCACTCGGACATCTATTTGTACGTGTCAAACAGGCGAAACGCATTACACTGTGGCCAAAAGCACGCCCGGTCACCTTTGTCTCCCCAATGCAGATTGTTTAAACACGGAACCAGGCTAAGTCGACCTAGGGGGGGCCCGGGGCCGTTTCAGATGTTCGTCAATGGTGTTGGCCGTGAGCGGAATTCGAACTCGGGGCGCCAGGTTTGTAGCCCAGCGCGCTAATCACTTAGCTACCTCTCCCTACACTGGAGACGACAGACATCCGCACACAAACACCAACGGGCATGGGTGTGAGTCACTGCTGTGAAGAGCTTAGTCGATGGCAGCGCGGCTGTGCGTCAAGTCCACGGTTCCAGGGGGACTGTGAGCAGTGTAGCCGGGTTTGGAGTGCTGAGGGTGGTGAGTGTGTTGAGGAGTGTGGGGAGGATAGTGAGGGTTGTGAGGGTGGTCAGTGTCACGCTATGAATCCATTAAGTCTGGATTAGATGTTGGCTCTCACAAGTGAACATGCCACCATTACAATTATCGTGTAGGGCAAAACCACTCTTGTCTCTCTCACGCAATTTACACCAATTGCCGCCACTGGGACAGCAGGCAGGACGCGTTAATGAAGTGGCGCATGGCTCTGAGTCGCGCGGACCCTACGGGCAGATCACGGGCACCCTGCGCGTCCCTCGGTGGCCCCTCGGGCCGGTTAACCCCGCGGGCACCCGGGACCGCTAACTGGCTAACCCGGCCAACTCGGGGTGCTCGGGCAGCCCGCGACGTCCTCAGATTGAGAATCGAGTGACCTGGTTGGTGTCTTGGGCTCAGCACACGAGTGCTCGAGATGGTAAGGAAGCTCAGCCAGCTCTCGCGAGGGCTGATCGAAACATCCGTCGCCTAACAGGGACATGACGTTGATGCAATCTGTGCTGTTTATTATTCTGCGTGGTCCCTTTTAAGTGGAGTACACGCTGTTTTATTTATGTTACGAGGAGTTACTTCGTGCCAAGAGAAACTCGTTGTTTTGCGGCTCCAACCGCGCACAGCCTGGAGCAGCTTCCTTTGCGATGAGGCCGCGGCGCCCAGCGCTGGCTCACCGTGTGCAGGCGCTATGATCAGGGTCGAGGTCTCATAGCCACGTGCGCATAATAGGCAATGTTCCGGGAAATTAACATTTTTCGTAACATACATTGAGAAGCCGGTGGGGTTGTGAGCGTGTCATGTAATAATACGAGGTGGAGGCTGCACTTAACAGCAAGGCGCCTGATAAGAATAACAGTTTAAAAACGTATTTAGTCTTCCAATTACCAATTTTTATAATAAGAGTAGGAAACATTTCCTAATAGTAGCGACCTGTATTGGATAACAAACCCTTCAAGTATCCAAAACTATAACTGGTGAATAAACTCATTTATATTAAAAGTAAAATTATAAAATAAAGCTGCCACATTGCATTGCGGGAAGACTTTTTTTTTTAGCACAAACCAGCTACAACGTCCCTGGCAATGCATCCCTGGGTCCCGTTGCCAGCTCGATATAAGCAATCTTCCCAATTTTAAACGGTATTTAACTGCCCAGCACGCGTGTACATTTCCTGGGTTCAACTCAAGAACGAGGGTCCCATGCCGCATAGGCTGGCGATGTGGCAGGTTCCGCGCCCATGAGACGGCATGAACCGCGCAGTGCGATTCCACCCGGGCCACTGTCCACCCCCGTGGCCTGCGGGCCTCATCGACCTGTGTCATTCATTGGCCACATTGAGCGGCCAGCACACGGTCACGACAAGGGATCGTCACAATAACCAAGGCTGGTGATGGAATGACAGTCAAAGGAGAGAGAACACTCCTGTGAAGCTACCACTGGTGGAGAGCAAGCTGATGAGATGAGCTCGGGTGTAGGAGTGTCAGTGCGATGGGTCGTGGCATCGCAGGCCCGAGAGCGATTGAACATGTGTAGCGACATCAGTACTTCCAAAGTGATGATTCTTGTCATTGGCGTGACTTTAATAATAATAATAATTTTAAATGCATAACGCGCGGCAGATATTCATTCAATGTTGAAGGTATTCATTCGACGAGAGAACGACTCAGAGGCGCGAGGAAAGCGCAAAGTCGGGGGAGGCAGCCAGGCTGTTTGCCAGCGCCAAAGAGCTGCTCACAGTGTGCGGATTAACGGGCTGTGGGCTGTGCCGTCACCGACTGCATCGGGCAGAGCGCCACAGACAGGAGGTAGCAAGAGGGCCTCGGGGTCTGCGAGTCGCCCCATGAATGTAGGGACGCCCTGTTCTGTACATCCCTCGCGTATCGATTGTTCCATGGGGTGTAAATCCATACTACATCCCCGAGGGTTTTATGCGTGTTCTGGATTCCACCATTCCCCAAAACAACTGTTGTTGATGAGGGATCTGCTGTAACTTGGCCGCCGCTGCGTTCGTCGTCTTCCTCAGACGAACCCTCTGACCCGACACTCTGCGGCTACACTCGGCGGTTACCGCAAATGGCTGCAGCGATAGCATTTTATTGATAATTACCAGACAAGATATAGTGTACTATTTAACCAATTGGATATGTAATTTCCCAGCATACTTGGCGCGGTGAGGAGCCCTGCCACCTCACAGCAAGAAGGTCCCGGATTCGAATCCCGGCTGAGGTGCCTTTCTGTGTGGAAAGGCACCGGGAACTCCGGTTTCCTCTCAGTCCAAATACATGCTGCTGCATAGGTTAATCGTCCTGGTGACTAAATTACCCCTCGGTGCTCTGTGATTGACTGGCGTTCCACCTGGCCCTACGTCTGCCGGGATAGGCTCCGCCTCACCACAACCCTGAACAGGATTAAGCGGCTGCTCCCTCTACCTTGGAGGGTTCCAACTACATGTGCGCCTCTGTTTGAATCCGCCTCACAAGGAAGGTGTGCAGACATGCAGTGTGTTGCCATCCAATCACGTATCTCACAGGGGGACGGTTGGTTGGCTGGCGGAGGGTGAGCACAGCGATCTTCCTCCCCCTGAACAGCGACCTCAGCCCGCCTCCCGCCTCCACGCAGCTGCACCCGAGCACGGTCGTGAATCCGCTGTGAAATGGGGTCACCCCCACCCCGCCCCCGGAACGATGAGGTCAGCGGCGGTTGTTTGTCTTGGCGTGGGGATCATGTCGATGCGTGGCTGATGGGAGGGAGCTGCGTGACCGGTTTAACCAGGTGGAGGTGTCTGTGCCAAGACGGGTGGCTAGACTTGGAAATGGTCGCATAAAAAGCTCCCGCGCCGAGATCCTGTTCTAGGGACCAACATCTTCACCGACACCCACGAACCCTGGTTTTGTGAGGACTCCCATCAACAGGTTTTAATGATTTAATAAATTCCGCCACAACACCTGCCTAGCTTAACGAGCGCTACGCCAAGGTGTGTGGCGCCTGCCGCATCGAGTCGGTTCACGAATATATTTGCTTTGCGACGGGGAGTCGCGGTAAACACGGGACGATGACTCGTGGTAGGCATGGCTACTGGGGTGCAACACGGTGGAGACATTAGAGAGCACGGAGAGGGCCTCATTCACGAAGTGAGGTATTTGCGCAAAGTCGTAACCACACAAAAAAACTCGACACCGTTCATCAGCAAGCGGCAAAGTGCGGATTGTGAAGTGGCGACAGCTGTGAGGTGAATCACTGGCAGGGCCCGACTGCATTTCCATCCCTCAAACCAGCGGCGGTCACGGGCGACGCGACGCCAATCGCACGGAGGAGTTTCACTTCAGCGCTGTGGTCATGAGCAAAACCTCTACTCACGCCGCAGGGTTGATTCTACCGTACCACGGCGCACGCCGCCACTGATGACCGCGTCATGAACTAGTCATTGTTAGTCTGTTATAGCGTCATCTACAAATTCAATGTCACCTACAGTATTTGCCTTTGTACAAATTGCATTTTAAAGACTCAAAATACAAAGTGCTCTTGATAAAACCCGGGCCCAGACAGTTCAACACAAGTTCGAAGATTTTGTTAACGAGGAACAAAAACCATTGACTCAACAGCAGGTTAAATGCACTCGCTTTTTAGTCTCATCGTTGGCAATGTTTTGATTTTGTGGGTTTCTGTTGAGCTACTGAACAGAATTACAATAAAGAATGAAACAGAGTTGTCTTCACTTTCTTCACTTTATTTGTTGCAGTTTCTAGCAACCTTGCCGACAGACTGCATGTTGTGTTACACAGCAGCACGCTGCCTACTCACGGACATACTGCACAATAATAGACTGGAACTGTATTTACAGTTAAGGAAACAAAATCATTTTTAACATTAAACTAATTTTATTAGAAAAATCTGCGTCTTCCACAAACACAACTTTTTTTTTCCAGCTGGAAAATGCAACCGAATACAGTAAACAGATTCGTCCTAAAGTATCCCACGAGAAAAAAAAGAGGTGCAGCAAAGTAACTTTATTGGTCGGCTCATCGCTCCAAAATTCACGTGTCCTGTCTGCCTCAAGCGATAAAACTAAGAACCTGGTGGAACCCTAAACTACATTTCTTAAAATGTTGTCAATGACAGCGGAGATTTTTATTTTGTGTTTTATTTCCTAAATTATTTTTTTGGTGTTTTTAACGTTTTTTATGAAATGTCTACACTGTAGCTTCATGTGCCGGTGGCATAAAACTGGAGGGCCAGTGACGGGACAGGAGGGGCCTTCAGCAACGCAAACAGCAAGTACCACAGGGATGCAACGCTTAGGCTGGGCAGGTCTCGCAAATCCTCTTGTTAACAACACACACGTTAACAGAGAGGTGGCAGATCTATTTGTTGGGCTAGGTCAAAAGGTGAACAGAGAAGGTGGAAATGTAAAAAAAGAAAATGGTTTTATTTAATTATTATTTTTCAACTCAATATATGACGCGTACTGGAGACGTAAATAAAGCATTAGAGACCATGATAAAACTGCAAGATAACACTTCAGGCGATGTGCATCTTGTGTGGATTGCGAAACACGCTACGCTAAGTGGCACAGACACCCATACAAAACAGAACGGTAACGAGTGACACGCGGGCGACCGTTCGCGTGGTCCAACGTCCCCGAGAGAGCGCTCGCTCGCCCCAATACCTTCGCGCACAATCCTAGCCCTCCCAGATCCCTGTCGGGTGCTCCTCTTGACAATCCGGCATCGTTCACGGACGTGATTCCTTCTCGGTGTGTACACACCGGGCCGCCCCACCTTCCTGTACACAGCTTGTGAACTCCTCTCCCATACATGGGAACTATGTTAGATTTGAAAGGACGTAATTTTTTTTTTTTTACAACTTACACTGTACACTAGAGATGCAATTCACACTCGCATTACAAGAGTGCAGTAATCCCATGAGCATTTTTACTGAAGAACACCTTTTACTCCAATATTATACATACCTTTGATCTTGTCTCTAAGAGATGTTCTGGCACCCAAAGTTGTCGGCTCTACAGTTAATTATGTGGAACATTGTTATTCAAAACCAGGTGGGCAAAAAAATGCCAAATTCGTAATTAAATTTTGGACTCAAGTGGTATTTTACAGACCTGGGCCGAACAGCCTTGCAGACTCAATCATGCGGCTCCACTCCAGCAGTTCAAAACAGGGTACAAAACGACCCACTCTCTTCCACACAAAACGGGGTGAAGGAACGGTTTTATGTACAGCCAAAGGCTATGCCATGCGGTAGTGCTCTATACATCACAGACTAAAAGCAGGGTCAAGAGCCCATGTAAAATGCACCTCTTCAGAGAGGCTATGAGATTTCAAACCTGCTCAAACACGTGCACTGCAATCTCAAGGTACACTCTTGCTAATCTTTAAACATTCATGAAAAAAAACTGTTAAAGCGACGTTGCAACTGACGGTTGTCTCCCCTGCTTCTCCGTTAAGGTCTTCTCGGGTGTTGTGGACAAGCAGGACAATGATGGGGATTCGTAACATATCGCACAGCTCCAGGACGACACCTGGAACACACGTCGGGAAACCTGGTGGTGCCAACACGCCAGCACAGGGGGCACAACTTTGTCCTTTGGAGGTCCAGCGAACCGCAAGCAACATGTGTCAAAAAACACATTTCAACAAGACAAGGACACTTTAAATACTATACAGACGGCCTTGTAACCATCTGGAAAAAAATAAACAAACAAAACCAATGAATCTAAATCGATGTACTGGGGATTGAGCAAGAGGACAAAGATTCAACATGACCCAAATTCGTAAGTCGTTAAACTAAAACATTGCTTGAATGCGCAGGCAACGTCCTATACATTGCGAGAGTCCAGCTGTCAAATGTGTACACCGATGTGTGAAAGCTGCTGGTTGTTGGCTGCACGGCGGAGAGAAGGCGCGTGGGACAGTGCAGGAGGAGGAAACCGTGCTGCGGCGCGGCGGGGGGAGGACGAGGAGGTGAGGCGGCGGCGGCTCCGGGCGCTTCACACAGACCGCGTT
>JAZEWU010000034.1:6874161-6889479 GCA_036362915.1 Geotria australis
GGAGTTCAATGAAAATGCAAGGGGCTGTGTAAGAAAATGGGAAACTGTAATTTAACATCGCGCTTCGAAGAATCGCAAAGAAGAAGAAGCGGGGAGAGTAGGTAAGCAAGTTCGAATATCTCAGGGCACCGGGATATATTTTAGGCAGCATGTCTTTGGACTGTGGGAGGAAATCGGAGTACCCGGTGAAAACCCACGCGGACACGGGAGAACATGCAAACTCCACAGACAGGCACCCAAGCCTGGAAACTGCTTTTATTGTAACGGCTTTTGAAGTTATTTATTTAATATTCATTACATTTGTTTACCCAAGAAAACATCACCAAGTCTCACGACTCTTGCCAGGAGGATCCTGCCAAGTTTTCACAGTCGGGGGGTACATATTTTTTCTTTGTCAGATAATTTTTGAGCGTTGGGACGTTTGGCAAATACTAATTACATTGCATGTTAGCTACAGGAAGAAACCAGAGAATCCCGGTGAAACACATGTAGAACATGGGGAGAACGTATAAACGCCACACAGAAAGGCACCAATGTCCGGAATCTAATCCAGGCTCTTCATATTACATGCTCTATCTTGAAAACGTAACGGCGGATTTTGAGATTCACATGTTTAAGAGCTTCATAGCCTACACCAACATCCTCGCAGAGATTAACTGAACAGCATGTTATCAATTGCCCTACAAGGCGCTGATACAAAGTGGATTTCCTGCTTTGTGCTTGACGCCACGTACACAACTAAGACTTTTACAGAGAGGAAACAGAATGGCGCAGGGCGGTATGCCACCTTTCCTGAGCGCGAATAAAAACCTGATTCCACAACATGCAGCTACAAGCGCAACCGGACAAAACAAGCTTGAGGTATTGATATGACTATCTAGCAGACAGGATTTCATAAACTAAGCTGACAGGCATGGAGGGAGGTAAGTGATACCCACAGCTGAGTGAGGTCAAGGTCTGTGTTGCACCTGGCTTGCAGCAAGGACGTCAACCATAATGAAACGTAAAGCTTTTACGAGCTCAATTACATATACCCAACATGCTTCAGTACAGAATGATTAACCCTCAAGATGAAGTACGGTAAAGCAAATCGCGCAACGGACATGGCATGGGGAGGTTTTTATTTAGCAGGTGGTTGACCAAGGAATGTTACTTTTTACTGTAAATTAAACACCGCAATCGTGGGGAATGGAGGTTTCCCACGACTGCTGTGTTCTCGTGACAATGGCATGCGTCCATGTCCTCTAGTAGACTGTGCATGTCCAGGGTCTACACATGCACAGTCTGTTGGTTAGTAACATATTGTTTGTTGGTTAATTCGTACATTTTGTTGTATCGCATGAATACTGCTTCTAGAGCTTGTAAGCTCATTTTGCATTTTCTGCTGTAATAATACAAATCTATCATCTATCTACTGCATTAAGGGGCAACGGGAAGAATGTTTTGCACAAGGATCCCACTTCCAGAGCTTGCAAGCTCACTAGGCATTTTCTGCTGTAATAATACACCTATATCTATTTATCTAACATGTGCAGCAAGGCAACAATGAAGCCATGGTGCTGGAAATATAGAGTATTTCCGTTACCAGTGAAATAAACCTCAATCAACGATCAGAAAAAAATCTAGATAACGGCGGATTTTATATGGGGTTTGGAATATTGATAAAATGTTATAACCGCAAACGCATTTATGTTGATGTTTTTAATGTTACCAGTATTTCAGAAATGTAGAACACAGGTCACGCACTAATTACATTGTGGTCACATAGCGCACACTGCCAGCCCTGCTGCTCACCGTGCCAACACAGCAGCTGCCTTCAATTCAACACGGATGGGCCAAGCTGCAAGAGCAACATCGACCAAGAACCATAACAATAATTGTGGAAGCTAAATGGATTTTAAAACAAATAATGATTCACACGAGGACGGGGACGGTGGTGCGGCGGTTGGCCAGTTGTGCCGCACCTTCACCAAACTGCACCGACCAGTGTGGTGACGTCTAGTCAAACAACCCATGTGCACGCCACAACGTGGGGAGGCCCTCATTCTGCAACGCATTGAGACAAGGGGCTGGAATTGATTAAATGTTAACACGAATACAAATCACCGCGTAAAAGACTAGACACACAAACAGGGAGCACTATTGTACACGCTACTAGTGTGTTCACAATATAAAGCAACAGTTGCTCTTCAAAGCTGTTCTTTCGGGATAGCCGTGTCGAGCGCTCTCCCTCTCTACGGCTATCCCGAAAGAACAGCTTTGAAGAGCAACAACCGTGAATCGAGCCATGAAAACCTACATCAGTACAATAGCAAGTAATATCTATGCCTACATCTGTTTATAAGCTCGGAACCTACTGCAGGAACGAGAAGGGCTCGTTCCTCTACAAACATTTACAGGTAATGACTTCAATAAAAAAAAACATTAAAATCTATAGGGTTCATAAATATACCCGATTAACACTTCCAAGAGTATAAGCCTACCCCACTGTGTATGTACATGAACAACATCTATTACACCTGTCCAGACTATTCGCCCGTCACAATGCGCCGTGTTGTTTATTGGCAGACTATAGCCATTATAGCTCACGCCTAGGCATTGGGATCCTAGCCTCAGCAACATTGGCACCGCTTCCTGGCAATGGCCTGGACAGCGTGACCACAAATTCACGAGCCAGCACGGGCACACAGCATAACCTCTCTCCTCTTTTACAGCACGTATGTTGTGAAATAGCGTTGCCGCCTCACAGCAAGAAGGTCCCGGGTTCGAATCCCGGCTCGGTGGCCTCTGTGTGGCGATTGCATGTTCTCCCCGTGTCCGAGTGGGTTTTCGCCGGGCACTCCGGTTTCCTCCCACAGTTCAAAGCCATGCTCCTGCATAGGTTAATTGGCCTGCGGACTAAATTGCCCTCAGAGCCCTGTAATGGACTGCCTTGTGCCCTGTGCCTGCCGGGATAGGCTCCGGCTCACTGTGACCCTGTACAGGATTAAGCGGTTTCTGAGAGTGGACGGATGGATGTTGTGATGTTACAGCACTTGTCGCCTACTTGCTTATGCGATGCAAGTTAATGCATTGCTTAAAATGGTTACATCCATTTCATACTTTTACTTTTCAGGCCATTATAATCTGTTGCTTAGAGTAATGTCTCTCAACTGACTATGTTCATTTGTTGGAGGCATAACCGACCCCCCCCCCCTCCCCATAGACTAAAATGCAATCAGTGAAATTTTACATGGTAAAATTACGAAAACAAATGTAAACACTTTACACAGTTTACTCTTGAATATTAAATAAGGCAGTTCATTTGCAAAAATGCTGTCATATATAGCCGAATGAATCTGCCAATGTGGCAAATTCCACTGCCATTTATATAGAAGATACTGCAAAACACAAACAACCGCCTTAACAGATGGTTACAAGCGTAACTTGGCACAAACAAGTGTGATTGTTACAACCCCCATTTTAAAAAGCCACTTTAAATCTGGGCAATATTCCAATTGTGGATGATTTAGTCACGACCAACATTACAGTTAGAAGCAAATGTGAAAACAACATTCGGAGCGCTTGGTTTAACAAATGAGCCAGATTCTGCCCATGTAAGCTCCTTGAGGGAAATGTGGTCTGGGCCTGGCTCTCGAGCCGGGCCTCGGCCGGGGTTCTGTGGACAGGCGGGCGAAGTTCGCTTGAAGGCCTCGCATTTCTGGGTCGACACAAAACATTTTTCCCCAGTTGAGTTTGAGTTTCATAAATGGCAAACGAGCCGGGCTGTGGTTTTCAGCCAGCGTGCCTCGGCAAGCCTGTGGCTCGTTCAACTTTGGCCTAAAGGGAAAATGCAACAGTGCACAACAGCACCCCAGAAAACTGATGCTGCCGGCCTGGCTCAGTGCCAACAACAACCGGCGGTGCTTAGCTGGAAAAACAGCTGTAGGATCGGCACGAGTGGCTACAAACGAAAACTTTACGTGGAAAACCTTAAACACTGCAGCAACTGTGTACACAGAGTGCTGCTATGAAAACGACGACCGTCACTACGAAGATTATTTCCAAAACAGCGTGCACATGAATAGTGAAATCAGCAGATGATGCACGTCTGACCATTGGTTAATTAAAAACCGCTGCGAAAAATTCGCCAATAAACACGGTACTGTAAAGTATTTTGCCAAATATCATACAATGGTCGATGTACTCCCACAATCATTAGTTTTTTAAGAGAATAGATCTCATTTATTAGCTAATAGACTAGTCAAACCTTTAGTTACTTATACAATTAATTCTCGATAAGTAACCAGTATTTTAGAATGCATTGCTTTGCAGGAACACAATCGAACAAGCTGACTTGCACGTGTGCCTTTGCAATTACAACTCTACGAATCATTATCGTTTCAATTTTGGCGACCGAAAGCCCAAGAAGAGGGACACCACGCAAAACCACGCTAAGTGCTCTAGAAAGCCCTGCTGGCCGTAATGCCTCTCATGATGGATCTATCTCTGCATGATCCACCACCTCTACACGTTCTCGCGCAAACGAGAGATGCACACGCCGCGCGAGCAGCCCCGACGATGCCGAGCGTGCACGGGAGAGCGCCGCGCGATGATCACGACGACCAACACAACAAAGTGTGAGGCTTACGGGGCAGCTCGTAATTACCACGACGCGCAAGCGCAACGCTTTTAGCACTACAATTAGCTATAATGGTGAAACGGCCAACACCGGTACAAAATACAGCATTATCTCTCTTGTTCTGGAGCCCCCGCCCTTTTAAACTTCTTCTAGAATGAAATGACCCAGCAATGTTCCAGGACAATCAGATACCACGTAAACAGGAAGGCATGACAAAAAAGATGGCCCTGTGGAATAGGCCCGGCCCAGCAAACGGCATTTCTCCCCACCCCCTCCATGCGTAAGAGCTGCGTCCCATTCTTAACACAAAGGCTAAAATTATAATTAAACGGAAATAGGTCACATCCACACATTGTAAACCTCTTTGCCAAGTGAAAAAGGATAGGTGTTAATACATCAGTTTGAGACAAAGTAAATGCAATCTGGATTTTTATAATAATAAGACACCCCAGCCGACCAGAACTGTAATTGCACTCATGATTAACAGAAAGCTTGAGACAGACTGCTTGTGTAGTGCCATATAATTGGAATCAAATCTAATTGCACTTTCAGCAAGTTAAAACGATCCATACCTAAACAACTCTTCAAATCGAGCGCATAATGCCCTGTAACACTTAACGAGGCGATGGGAGCACCGCTCCTCCATTATTAATGTGACCGATACAGGGGGTTAACGCAACGAACATGGGATTTGTGCTGTGCCGATGAGCGTACGGTGCCTTTTATGAGAAGGCATACAACATTTCGGTAACATTGAAATAACACCGTACTTGTTTTTAGAATTCAGTAAAAATTCAAAGATTTCATGGTTGCTCTTCAGAGCTATTCTTTCGGGATAGCCGTGTCGAGCGCTAGTCACTCACTACCTTCAAACAGCAACCTTAGATCCCAATTACAATTTACGTTGATTTGTTGTTGAAATATTGCAAATGTTGTACTTGCACCCTCTCAATGAATGTAATGACTGCATAATCTCAAGGAGGGTGTAGAGTGGCACGCAGCGGGGGTCGAGACCTGAGTTTGCCGGAGCTGGTCTCTGACAGGGTGACCGTCTTCTTGCACTCCTCCAGCAGGTCCTGCACACAGCCGTGCTTGTCCGGGTACAGCGTGATCTCCTGCGGGGCGGCACGCTCGCCGTCACTCGCCCAACCCAGCTGCACTCCACACTCAAATGAGCAACTGAGGAGGTGCTCAGCTCTTATTGACAGCCCTGAGGCAGTGGTGGAAATGACCCATTCCTATGGCAGGGGAGAGGCTAGCCATAGGACAACCACCTTTGACTAAAAGAAAGCGGTACTCATTTTATCAACCACGGGGGGATGACAGGGCTGATTGCAAACCGCTTGCTCTGTGGCTGAGCCACCCAGCCGGTTAGTACACGTAAGAATCAAGTATTTAGAATGTATGTGCATTACATACAGTGAAATTATACAACATATAGCTTGGGGGTAAAAGAATGAGCAAAACAAGATACAATAGAGATGAGACGAAAAACAGTACTTTTTTTGTATTGAACGTGGCCCTGAATCTTTACAGTGAATCGTTATACGCCCACTAACACAGCTGTGATTCCAAGCCCTTTTGTAAACACACTGCGTCATAGGTCTACAGCGAAACATGGACTCGTTAAAGCATTGGCACAAGCAGCAGATGCAATCTCACCTCTTCCACAAAGTTGCTTTTCAGCCAAACGCATTTGAAATTCTTTTTGTTTTCAAAGTCCGTTATCTTCATTTTAAGCTGTGGACACAACGTCACAAGTCATAATCATTATTTTAAGATCGAGTCGATTCAATAAGACAAAAAAATCACTTAGAAATTACAAGACAATAAGTTATATATGTAGTGATGTTGATTTAAAATTTATATAGGACTGGTTCAAGTACCACAGACATCTGTCACTTTGAAAAATTAATCAATACAAGACACGCACTAAATCCTGAAATAACGTTAACATTGCTTTATAATACTCACAACTCCATTCAAAACGGCTGCATGAGAACTACTGCATCTCTAAAATGGTGGAAACGATATAACGCTCACGTGTTGGAACTGGGATTTAAACGCAACAGGTTCTGAAAGTCTCTAAAGATAATGCGCGATTGTACCTATCAATAGGGACAATGGTTGGAGAACAAGTTATAAAAAAATCTGGCATTTGCAATGATGTGTTCTCCGGATTATGAGACACACACTGACCCACCTTTTACGCTAAAATATCTGGGGGAACAAATTAGTAATATGCCACAGAATACGGTATAAGTTAGAAACCACAGAATACGATATTCACTTTTGTTTTCATGCAAATCAGCTTCACAGCATTCCGCTGACCCGGCAAAGCCGACACTGGCGTCATAACAGCTGGAGTCTTTCACCGCTTATCCACCAGTGTGATGATGTAATGGGAACAGTGCTTACAAACTGACTTTTATTCAACAAGCAGAACATCTCTAACAATTACTCTGTTGCCATGTAGGATTCATTCATTTATTCACTGTCAGAAACCGCCTAACCCCGTACAGAGCTGCGGTGAGCCAGAGCCTATACCGGCAGACACAGGGCGCAAGGCAGGGTTATACCCAGGATGGGACGCCAGTCCATCAGAGGGCCCAGGGATATTATCTAATTAAGGAGTCCACCGTCACTCCTTCGTTACATGGTAAACCAACACTTGCAATTCAGACTACACGCATGGTACAGGATGTGTTGTGCACCTGCTTTAGGAGTAGCTAATTAGAGAGTAACCAAACCCTGCCAACAGTTAATGACCGATTCTAAAGGTGAAACCCATAATTTTCCAGGCAATTACATGGAAATCACACGACCTGAAATTAGACGCCAGTGGGCTTTTTCAATGCAACATGCAATCTGATGAAGTAAAAACCACCGATTAATAACATTGCACCAATGTTATATTTAAAAATATGAGTGCACACGACACGTGCTGTATAAAAGGCCCATGGTTTTTCCAGCATACACGGCAGTCCCTATTAGACCCCGCTCAGGCCAGACTTCACTGTCAAGAGCCATCGCACTATGAGGAGAACGTGTCTTACACCAGAAAACATCCAGGAATCCCAGTGAGTAATTCAAAATTCCAGTCTTCAAAGATCTAACATCAGCATTTGTCTCTGAGTCATAAACACTCATGACTGAAAGTTCTACACATTCCAGGACTGACACTCACCAATTTATAGGTAGAGTTTCCAATAGGCATGTTATGAAAATACAAGTTTATAAAGTGTCCAATATGCTAGAGTTCTGGGATATCGCGTAAGCAAGGACTTAACAGAAGTATCCATGTCTTTGTATCCGCGTAACGTCCCTAATCAGGCGTGGAATTTGTAAACACGCTATTATCATTAAGTGCAGTTGTAGCAAAAGTAATGCGTAAAATTACCTTAAGCTTACATGGATATTATAATGCACATTCTGCTCAACAGTTTAAATGTTTGATATTACAAGGCAGACCAGAGAACAGGTGTGGAATGTGGGGTACTCGCTGCTGAACATGGGGGCTGTGGTGGGGGATGTGGAGGGCACGGCGTTAGTTGCCTGGCCGCGTAACTGGCGACTCAGCACCCGTTTGACCAGCGTTGCCCATACCTGTTGATAATACAGCTTCTTGGGTTGCCTGGGCTTGAAGTACTGCAGCAGGTCTCGCAGTGTGCCCTCGTAGGTGTGTCGCAGCGGGTTTCCAGGCCCATCCCTGTAGCTACAAAGAACAGATCTGATAAACAGCTTGCTGTCCCTCACCCACAACCACAATTCGCGTGTTTGTCGTGTCAATGCAGGAATCCTGTAAAGAGCTTGCAAGCTCACTGGGTACGCTCTGCTGTAATAATGAACATCTATCTGTGTGGAACTGCATGCAGACTCGTGAGGAAACATCGATCCAATAACAAAGACAACTTGTACCGTAACATCTGACACTGTACAACCAAAAATCCAAAAGCTAAGGCTGTATTTGTAATAACATATTTTACAACATTACACAGTTCATTTGCTGAAAATAATGAAGCTGTTATTATTACTTTACAACTTATAAGAATATGTAATCCGACATTAAAACAGAAAAACGGTACATATAAGGAACACACGTTGAGTTAGCGCCCCAGTGTCTTGCATTACATGGACTAACTGCTGGCTAGGTGTTTATTGAACAGCTGTAAACAATAAGAGGGCTACAAACTGCACACTACTTGAGGTGGCAGAGGGGCTGCAGGAGGTCGATACATAAACCACTGCACGCTATGGGGAACTGAAGGTAGAGGCAGTCCCCAGGTTATGAATGGGTTCCATTCCCGAGTTCCGTTTGTAAGTCCATCTATTCGCAAGTCGGAATACACAACACAGTATTTCATGTTATACTGTACCCTATACGAAGCATGAATGCACTGCATAATTTCAGGATTTGGACATGTGTACTGTAGAGGATATGGATAGTTCATAAAACCTAAAATCGGACCACAATATAATGCCACGCAGTATTCTGTACACTGCAATTCATAGCATCTTATGGGAGCTCGCTCTTCAATACCATCGGTCTTAAGTCGGGGACTGCCTGTACACAGTAGATTTCAAGACACATCAGTTGATTTGACCGGGAGCGCAGGCTCCCGTGCGCGCTAGTGAACGGCGCCACCTGCTGACGGCCCGTCGACAATACCACAGCACGTACCCTTGCGATTTGAAGAACTGGAGCAGCATGGGGTCGGTGTTGAGCCTCTGCGCTACCGTCTTTGCCACCTGAGAATGGACAGGAGTCGCACACGTGATACCCAGGTGTCTCAGGTGTCTCGCAGTGCGCAGCTAAGAGCCAAAGCAGAAGGCTCACATCAGTGTGACTCACCTCCCAACCAGCCTTCACAGCGGAAATGGGAGACCGTGAAATAAATACCAGAGTAAATCAACACAATTGACCGTAGCTTGGCTTCCCCGTTATCCGAATGCCACGAATATCCCAGGCTCTGCCCGTCTCCTATCTTATATATTATTCGCCTGAAATGCTGCAAATTTTCTGCTTGAAATACATTAGTTCCTTCCAAAGACAAATCGTTGCTTCAGTGTATATGGTCATGTTTGTCCGGGTTTGTATTGTCTCCTTTTAGAAAGACAATCAACATGATCCACACAAAACTATTTAAGTGGCACCACCTAATTTGAAGATTATGCCGCTGGTTCTAAAGCTCACGTAAGTTAAAACCATGCATTAACAAATGTTTAAAAGCATCGTTAAAACAACACAACTGCGTGACATCACCATCCGCACACAAGTGCCCGACACCAATCCAAAACGTATTTGATGTGGATCCATGAAATCGTCATTGCAATAAAAACAAGGTCTAGATTCCACAGCTATTGCAAGCTTCATATCTGACCTGCAAGGTCTAGATAGATGGGGGGGAATGCTAGCTGGGCCTGTCAACGCATAGCACATTACCTGGAAGTAAGTCATCCTGTTTGAGAGTGTGACGACAAAGCCAGGGTCGTTGGGGATGGTCTTGTCGCAAAACGTAACGTCCACACGGTGGTAAAGGTCGTGGAAGTAGTCCCTGGCTGTTGGGAGCTCGCTCGTGTTGTCAGGGTCATCCCTGGGAATTGATTCGTACAGGACACACGTGCTCTCCGTAAGCATACTCATTCTAATTGAGGAAACACCTACAACAGCCAAGTGACCTGCTCAGAAGCGATTTCGGTCCAGTGTTTGTTGAGTCAATCCAAATGCACAGAATACAGGACAATAGAGCATTCACGTCGCGATCCCCGTCAGGTAATAATACTTGGTGTTGCCTGCGAATTCTACCAAACACTTCGAAGCCGAGCTGAAAGACAAAGATGTCCAGAAGCTGACCATCGTGCTTCGAAGAATCGCAAAGAAGAAGAAGACCACATCTTCACATAAAGCTGTGGGGCACCTTTGCAAAGTACACAGCCACGTCGAAGCCAGACCTGATAAAAGCGTAAAACACTACACGACCAAAATATGATTTCCTTACAATATAAAATACACATTTTGCAAATGAGGTTTATGAGACAAAGCTGTTGTTTTACATTTTACAAACAAAATGTAAATAGCTAATGTGAGAATAGCTTAAGTTTTGCCGAATATTTCCTGAAAATAATATAGCATTCCAGAAAATATAATTTTCAAGGTAAATAGGAATAACCAAAAAGTGAAATTGAGCTGAATATAAAATAACGTGAGGGATAAGTCTAATGTGGCTCAGTTAAGCTCAGTGATCAGGTGGATCAGTGGCAGCTCCCACAGACGTCCCAGGAAACGTTTCTTTGCCGGAACTCAACGCAATGTGTGGCTCTGGCCTTCACATTTTACCTTTGTATGCAGACATTTTGCAAATGATGAGGATTTCCATTGGCTTGAGAGGGGATGTTAGTTTGAATTGTGCAAGATGATTGGCATGTCTCCAACTGCCTTGCACCTTACATTGGGTGCTGGTGGTTGCATACCTCTATTCCAGCACTGTGGAGGCGAAAGTTGTGAATATGCCCTACCCAAGATCATCAACATCTCCATCTCCTGACTTGCCATGGTACGGCAGTTACATTCCATCTGTACGGGGACCGAGTGTTACCCCCCTAACACACACATGGGTTTCTCCGGTTATGCCAGTGTCTCGCCGCATGTACAAACACTCATTAATGGAGATGGCTGAATATCCCAATATAGGACCACAGCACCTGGGCAAAATATAGCGCCGGTTCTGGCTGCCTTCCTGCTTGTCTACAGTTTACCATGCCTCCCCTGGAAAATACAAAGCAGATATGCAGTGTGAAAAGCTAACTGCTAAGGGATCCATGCCATTTTGGACTGCAGTTTAATACTAGAAGGCGATATCGTGGGCCGAAGCAGGATTTGAAGCTAAGCCGCCTCTGATGATAATATATACACTACTGCTGTGTAAGACTTCACACACTTTATTATTAAACTCGGTTGAGCCCTCCCCCACATAGTTGCAAGCACGGATGGAGAGCTGTGACCTCTGAGGCTCATGAAAACTATCCTTGAGTCCACTCATGGACTTGCATTTTTAAACAAACGTTAACAACTTTAGCCATAGGCTCCTGACTTTAAAGATCTGCTGGGGTCTTGTCTGAAAAGGAATGTCAGTGAGGCTGTCATTTAGTCAAATGCAATGTGGGTGGGCACCAACTTCTGAAACACGATGATGTCTCCATCCATGAGCTCGTCCAGTGCCTTGTCCAGGCAAAAGTCAATCTCTTGAATTCGCTCCGTCAAATTTGGTTTAACTTCCTGTGGTAAGAAAAGCGAGTATTCCAGTCATGACACACACAGCCCTCAAAAGGACAACTTCTAACCACATCCAGCTATAAAAGTGCAAGCCTAAGCTCAACACTAACGGTACATTACAGAACAGATTTGAAAGGTAGTGGTCTGTCTTCCTTTTGGCAAAGAGCACGACTAAGGATTTGCTGTTGTTATATTCTCTGTTCATACACAAGCTGCAGTCAAGTGGCAATGCAGCAACAACACAGATGCACAGGTGGCACCCACCTCATAGAGGATAAGGTTCGTTCCCTGTGGGAAGCCTGCTCTCTCACACATCACTGGCAGCAGATCTCCTGGCAAGGCAATGGGGGCACACGACAGACAACGCCGGCGTTAGACACAAACCCACAGCGTGACGCGGCAGTGGACGGTGAAAGAACCGAAGCGAACCAATATAGCGCCGTGCTTCTCCAAGTATAGATACCCACGCGGTTAACGTTTGTGACCACGACTGGATTCAATTGCTAAGTGCAGCGGTGGCAGCCAAAAAAAAAAGTTTGAAATATCTAGCTCCACAAAGCTGCCCTTGTTAAGTCTGTATGCAAAAATATAGAAAAATATGACAACATTTAGTGGTAAAAGCGTCGCAATGGTGCTAGTGCTACTTACTGGCAGTTGCTACTGTTGCAATAAAATGGGCGTAAGCTGACCAGTATGCCTCTATGTGACGGCGCACCAAGGTGACGGAAAATCGGGCGCACGTTGTCACGCCCATGTTCATTCTTTATTTAAATGTAGTGGGTACAAAATATTGTTCGTGTGTTTGCGGTACATATGCCGACGGTATTCCTCTGTCCAAGCTGAAGCTAGGACTAATGCGTCACTCAGTCTAGCTAAACACTTTGGCCACAGCAGAGCTGTCTTGGAAGAGAAAATAAGAACTGACGCTGTGGTTAACACACAAGCGAGGAACTTCAAATGTTAAAGTAACGTTCAAAGGCAGCCATCATGACAGACAAGGTAAGCATGGCTCTTTCTACAATGTTTCATATTCTCACACAAGATATATATTCTTTCATCACCCTCACATGCATCCTAAGGCTGCTTAACATGTTGATTCTCTTGAGAATCCTTAAAACACAATATAAAAAAAACCTAATTTCAAGCGGATAAGGTAAACATTTAAATAACCACTCACATGCCTTATGTCCCATGTCTCATGTGAGCATGAGTCACTACACTAGTGGTCGCTAGGTGGTGTATAATTAACGACGGTCAGCCAACATTCTAGTGCTTTTATGGGAAGCACACGAGGCTTCGCTGCTCCCCCAAGCACATGGTAAATGATGTATGATGATAATTTTGAACTATTCCTTAGTAGTCAATGTAAAAAATACAAACCTCACACTGCAAGAGCAGGAAGTTATGTATAGTGTGTTTCCTGCAATAATATCCACTTGAGGTTTTCCAACAGTGATTCCTTTTAAAACCACAAAAAGCAATTTTACACAATTCCCAAACCGCATATAACATGCAACAATTTCTGCACATCGCTATCTGTCCAAGTGGTCCAAGTGGCTCAGCGGCAGAGTGAGCGGCTGGCGAGTTCAAATCCTGATTGGGGGGCTTTACTTGGCTAAGCATTCCTCTGGAGTTGATAAAGTACCACTTTGTTGGGTTGAAGTCCTACGGATAAACTCACCCCTGCCATAGCAATGAGGAATTTCCTTCACCTACTCAGGGCTTCGAACAGGAGATGAGCACCACCTCAATGCTCACGTGAGCAGCAAATCACTTGTGTCAACGTAAACGTGGACAGAGGGAGAGAGAGAGGACTCACTGATTTTACACGTGATGGGCGTGTAGATATGGCCGCAGTAGTTGAGGGTCTTCGTTTTGGGGTCGTACATCTTCAGAAACAGCATGACGTCCCCTGAAACGTGATTTCGCACTTTTTACATTGCGGGTTTTTTTAGAGAGTGGCGTGCGCATGCCGAGGGAGCCGGCAGGGAGTCATTAACTGGCGTAACTCACGATCTTTGTCGAAGGGGGGCAGCGCGCCGCCCGATGCCACCGTCTCCGCGTCCACCGTCTCCAGAAAGATTGTCCACGGGTTCTCGTTCTCGCTCAGCTCGATCATCTGGGTGGCAAACACGCTGCCAATCAGCACATTATCCTCACAGGCGCTGCGGCCAACCGCTAGAGAAAAGTGAGCGCTAACCAGAAAAAGGCTGACGCTTCAACGAAAACGACAAACGGTGATAGCCAAGTAAACTAGCCGACCAATGCTAGCCGCATCCCTAGGCCCGGGGCGGCGCGCTCGTGTCACTCACGTGGCGGCCATTCTCAGTCTCGTAGTCCTGCATGGCAGGCCGCCGGGTGCCATTGCGCCGCGCCTGCATGGGCCACAGCCTCATCTGCTCCGTCGAGTAGCCCTGCAGGAGGAGAGGCGCGCGCGTGAGTGCGAGCACCGCGCCACCCGCGCACAACAAGCACCCGAGCCCAGCACGCGCGCGCTCGCCTATCTGGCCTCGTAGAAAGTCAAGGTCAGATCGTGTACTGATGAAAGGTTTTCACGACTCGATTCGAGGTGTTTGGTAGAATTCGCAGGTAATACCAAGTATTACTTGACAGGGATCGCGACGTGAACGCTCTACTACCCAACCTCTGCAGCTCAAAAGACCTTGCAGAGTGCAATAAAAATGAAAAGAACTGTGTAAAGAAATGGGAAATTGTAATTTAACCATCGTGCTTCGAAGAATCACAAAGAAGAAGACGGCTCGATTCGTGATGGTTGCTCTTTTGAGCTGTTCGGTTGCCTTTATAACCGGTCAGTTTCCACATACAACTAGAACGCCTGATGATGCTTTCAACGTGGGAAGCAAAACGTTGCGAAAGAAAGAGGAAAAGCGCTCGACACGGCTATCCCGAAAGAACAGCTCTGAAGAGCAACCATCAAAGTCAGATTGTGTCATTGAGACTCCCTTTTCAAAAGAGCACCGAGTTGTGGGCTTCAGCTAGTGGCATTAATGCCACATTATGGTGGGGGATAGTCTCGATCATGGAGACAATTAGAGCCGACTATTCACAAAGCAATACATGAGTTATGCTTTTAAACTTGAAGTTGTTGCGGTCATCCATAAACGTTCAAACTTGGGTTGAACACCGGATATATGTCTCACTAGAACAAGATAAAACCCATTTGTATCGTGGGTTGTCTTCCTTTTATAAGGTATTATTATTTTGTTTTGCTGTTGCGTGTGTCTGTGTGTGTTCTTGTGCTTCAATGTTGATTGTTTAATTTGGATTGGCGTTGTTTCCCCCTCGTGTCTGTCTCTGTTTTCCTGTCTGTGTCCCTGTGTCTCTCCCTGTCGCTCACCCTCCCTCCCTGTCTCCCTCCGTGTTTGTCTTCAAGGAAGTGACGGCCATCTTAGGGGACGCTGGC
>JAZEWU010000034.1:6903340-6917656 GCA_036362915.1 Geotria australis
AGAGTGGACCAGACATCCCTTTCCTCAGCAACAAATTCCAGCTCTTCCTGGGGGATTCCCTATGATTTTGGTTTAAGTTGGATGCTCATTTGTCGAATCCCAGACAACACTGGACAACTGGATGCAGACCACTGATGTGGTGTACGTTCTGACCAAGAAGATGGCCAGCCCACTGTACATTGTCTGTACTGTTTGAAGAAGCAGTGCTGCAAGTCGCAACACTCACTGTTTTTCTTGCCCTTTATACTCAGTTGGATGTCATAGTAATCTTCAATCCTTTCTGACCGGTAGTCCACATGCTTGCATTGAATGTAGGACTGGAAAAGAAGAGCATTTCACATTTGGAAATACTCTGCAGCATGCAAAAACGGTGACCTTTTCGGCAATGGCCCTTTCACGTAAAACATAACACGAGTCACCGCCCAAAACATCACCAATTATAATAATAATTTGAATGTAGTGTTGTTGTTAACTGTTGAGATTTTTGTTAATTGTGCTTGTGCACCCCTGTCCATCCAGCAGCAACACCAAACTGGTTTAAATCTAAAGCATCTAGACGATCATGTCCTTTGTTAGTAGAGTGAGGTATTTTTTGCTTTCATGTTATTTCTAACACAAAAAAAACACTTACCACCATCTTTCCTCCAAACAGCTTCGGAATTGTACCTTCCACACACGTCCCCTTCATCTTATTCTCCACGTTGTCAAGCAGCTGTGTGATGAACAGAATGCGTCAAAACAGCAGCAAGGTGAAGGGTGCACGGGCGTGCCTGCACTCTGCATGAGACGCAATATTCGTGCACGATTGGCTTTTTCTTTATACATTTCTCAAACGCACACACGTAGTGCATAACCATTTTGAGTTGTTACAGCACTGAATGGCAAACAGCAGACCACACAGTAGCATTTGCTGACGACTGTTGGAGACGTCAAACACAGTCCTGAATTTTACAGCTAAATTAAAGCCTTTAGTAGAAATGACAAATTGGAATGACAATTCGATGAAGATGCATGATTTGGCAGCGATGAAATAATTATTTTTCATTTTGCTTGTCTTGCCTCATTTATACGGTTTTGTTTACCGTCTGTTCTGTTTTGTTTATACTGTTAGAAGGGTAATGTCTGACTTCTCCCTACGGTTTTGATTGTATTGCCAATCTTATTTGCAATGCCTCCTCTGTGCTGTTTGTGACATCTGTGCTGTGTCGAACTCATTTTCATAGTCATTTATTGTTTTACATACAGCCTCACCTGTACTGCCCTGTTCTTTATCATTACATACGCACCGTTTGTTTTCTGTCACTTGTGTAATGATCTCATTCGTACTATCTGCTGTTTCGCCATCTAGAGCGTCACACTTGTTTTTTCTGTACTGTCTAGATTGTTCTGTCATGCAAATTGTTGTACTGCTGTAGGTTTTCACGGCTCGAGGTATGAGAATAGCCTTTCAAAGCGGCTCTTTCGGGATAACGGTGTCAAGTGTTCCGTCTCCTTCGCGACGTTTCACTTCCCACGTTGGAGACATACATATAATCTAACATTGGGCATGTTTGCTCTGCCTTGTAATGTTTGTGTACCGTCTGTATCATACTTTTGCATTCTAACAATTTTATTAAAGAAAACATTAAGACAATTAACATTATAAACAATTTATTAAAATTTTATGTAAATATTTTTAGGCATGTAAAGCAATTTTTATTTTATCAAACAGTCATTACTGGTCCGGCGTATGCATGTGACCCTTGACACCTGGACACCCTTGCAAACGAGGCATCCCATCTAGGGAGTAGTCGGATACATACTTTAATAATTAAATGTATATCACCAAAAACATTACCAAGAAATGAATCTGGTAAACACATCTCTCCATGACTACTTTTAATCTTAATTGGGAGAGAACTCTGGATTTGGAAAAGCTGCTGCTTTTGATGGTTGTTGCTAACTGCCTAATCACAGGCACCAAACAGAGAAGTGCCATGACGCGCCTGGGAGATGATCCATTAACAAGCCATTATTTTCAAAGTACGTTCTTACCCCTTTTGACAAATTAATCCCATGCCCTTCCAGTGTCATTGACAGCTAATCATTTCAAATGCCACTGCACATTCACTTACACAGCCATACTGCAAGTTCACTTTGTGGTTAAAATGAATTCTTCAGATTAAGTGTATTATGAATATATCCTGGTACTATGGTTCAAGGAAAAGTAAGAAACTGCCGATGGGATACTTTGACAACACGTTTTAACCACTAAACCAACTAATGTGATTTTTCATAAAAAATGAACAATATTATAATAATGTCAAGATATGCAGATAAGAAAATGATTGTGGTAACTGGTATGTAACGGAAATCCCAAATGTATTTTCTTTCTACCTGAAAATGGTGTCATGCGAGCGATAATCTATGCCATTTGAATGAAAAATTATTTCCTGCACTATACATGGTTGTATATGGGCTAGAAAATAAGTAGCAGCACTGCAAATACACAATCACGCCGAGTAAGCTTTTCAATCAGCGGCGTCAAAATGCTCAAAGTGTGCAGAGCACAGACCCCAAATAACAGGAACAGAGCCACGGGAGGAAGCTGCCTAATATTTTTTACGTGACCTAACTCATAAAAAGAGCTAGACTATGGATAAGTATGGTCACAAAAGCCTTCGTATTAAAGACATAATTTATACTTTTTATCGATCAAAGTCTGATTAATAACACCATATACAGTCATGAAAATCTTCAAGCCACCTTTGTGCTTTATTGGTCAGAATTGTATGAGTATGTATAAATTACAAATTTATAAACTTGACAATCTTGCCGGGTGATGGTGGGGGATTAGTGACAAGGATTATGGCACAGAAATTACGTGGCCTAACCCAAAAACAAATATGGACCACAGTATTGCCTAAGAAAACCTACGTTTTAAGTAAACAAGACACATGCTTTGTTTTCACAGCCAATGAGCATCGTTTTGGCACGATGCTGACACCACTCTGTGCCTAACCCCTGGGCCTCAGAGGGTAAGGGGTGAGAAATGGGGAACAGGAGGCAAAAAGCGTGGAAGGGGCCGACTCCCAGTGGCCATGGTGACGAGGTATAAAGTACTTCTGGAACTTCGCTCAGGCCTGCTTTGTCAGCCTGTCAGATACACTGCTGTCCGCTACAAGGGTGCAATGCACAACCAATAACCCATCAAAAGCAATGACAAGCTATTGCAATTGCATTTTGCACACGTGGCATCTCGAGAGATTGGGTAACATTCCCCTATATTGACAAATGCTCATTTTCATCACCTTTTTGCTTTGATGTGGATATCCAAATGGGAAAGATACCCAAATTTGGATGTGTATACATCCAAATTGTAAATACGGTGATCGGTAACATGCATGTTCAGGAGGGGTGCATGAACTTACCACTCGGCTGAGTTCTTGTACATCATGCTGCATGAAGCTGTCCAAAGTCTCCCAACTGTAGAACAACAAACGTATCATACAGAGTAGTTTACTTGGTGGCACTTGGAAATAGGGTAGCCGAGTAGTAACACATGTGCCTCACAGTAAGAAGAGTTTGGCACCTTTCCGTGTGAAATATGTATGTTCTCCCCCTGTTCGGCATGAGTTTCCTCCAGTATCTCCGGTTCCCTCCCATAATAATAAAAATAAACAATGTAACCGGTATTGGCCAAACATCCCAGTGCTGAAAATGTACCTGCAAATGACTCCATTGGGATAACACACAGCAAAATTACCGTCTACTGCAAAAACTTGGTAGGATGCTCTTGTGATTGCTATCCATATAATTCAGTTACTTTCCTATTTCTCAAGATCATGCTTGTCTTCTCTGTTATCGTTCATTTATGTTTCTGTTTTTCTCCCACGTCTGGCTTTATGCCATACAGATGTTTTCCCTTATCCGGCATTCGTCTTTCTGCTAGCTATTTCCCCTCATTTCCATGTCGTCTCCTTGCCTCCCACACCTGCCACGATCCTGGTTGCCATGGCAGCCCCACTTGCTCCTGCTGTTGTGCTTGCGGTGTGCCCTCAGGACCTAGCTGCTCGGCAAGGCTTCCTAATGCCGCCTCACATGAATCATTTACTCTCTGACCCTACTACATGCCACAACCTGCTGCCATTCTTCATACTACCGCTGCATCTGTCTGCTGGCCAATGTTTATTAAAATAATGTTTTTTTTTTACGTAGGAAATCCTCACCGGGTCCTCAAGTTTTCACAGTAGGCGGCGATGTTGCTAAGTGTAATCCCAATTGAGTAACTTTCAGGTCATTTTTGGCATTGGAATCTAATATTGTGTTTGTTTGCAGGTTTCCAAAGAACATCGCACCACTCTACGCGTATAAAGACCCCGAAGCCTTGAAAACAAAAGTGACTGTGGCGTCATATATTAATTTGATCCTATTTATAGGTACTCCAGACCTCTGCAGTTTATGTTACTGACACTTTCTTAGGAGCAGAGTCACACAACACATATGCCCTGCATCTGAGATGTTTGTCGCAAGGAAATCAAACCAAAGACGTATTATTCCTCACAGCTGGAATACATGTAATGAAGCAAGAGGACTAAATGGAATCTGACGACCGGGCAGAGACCGTAAAATTACTTCACGTGAGAAGGCGGTGTGACCATGGACGGTAATGGCCTGAATTGCACTCACGATCCGAGCAGCTCCGGCTCAGTTCTCCGACTGTGTTAGCCTCCAGTGCCACCTCATGTTTAATGTTCAAACTGAACCCTGTGCAATCCTGCCTTTGCTCTGGCCTCTCGAGTGAGACTGGCCTAGTTCATTATTCAATAAGCTCATCTCAACCGATGGTGGGTTCCTTTCCTTCCAGGGTTCTCTTTTACCTTGCTCGGACTTCTCACAGTGCTGACACCCTGTTCTTCTCACAGTTCATAGGAGCCTGGTTTACTGGCGCACTTCCCTCTGGCTACTGCATTTACCATCCTTCCCCCTTGTTCGCCGTCTCCTTCCCCACTACCTTATTTCATAATGATCAACCATCATCAGCCTTAACACTTCTCAAGCTCATTCCTTTTTGACAAAACATTCATTTTAGACCAACAGAATGTAGTTGTAAAACTATTAAACTGGTCTCATCCCACGCATCGTTGCGCGTCATCTTTCAACTCAATGCACGTGAAATTGAAGTCCACGTAATAAAAATAAATTGTTTGCAAAGACTCCCAAAACTTCTTGGCTGCTCAGCTCAAATATTAACTTAGTAAACGCATTTAAAACCTGGGCTTCATCCTCGAGTAAGTTCACATTTTCCCAGCTATACAGAATGTCATAGCTCCTCTTTGAAAACATCACTTGCACCCACCTCTTCTTTGAAGCATTTATTGCTTACTGCCTGACCCATGCCTTCATTAGACATCACCTAATAATAATGTTAAGAACAAAAGACATTTGGCAATCGCTTAGAAACTGCTGCACGCAACCCCGCACATGTGTACGCAGAAAAGGGGCTTGGTGCCACTTGCCCAAATGATTTGGTTAGCTTCTTTGTTCCCACGGGCTTGTCGCTGTGCTGCAGCTCGTAGAAGACCCTCTGTAGCGCCAGCGGGACACTCTTGGAGGAATCATCACCCTCGGTCGGCATCTGATAGACCGCCTGCAGGAATAGAAATTCCCGGTCACGGCATTTCGAGGAAAGATGTCGGTCCTTAGTACACCGGTTTCAACTCGCAATAACTTTAACAGCTGAATGTTTTAATGCGTATTAAAATACGTTGACTTTTATCCTCTGCCAAAAATATAGGTATTTTTGGAACAACCATTTAGAATCCTGCGTATTGGTTATCCAAACAATGTTTAATCAACGTCTCTGCATATCTGTCTCACCTTGCCTGCATCTCTCGAGAAACATGTTAGATCCACGCCTCTGAGGCCATGTGTCGCTTTCCTTGGCGTTCCCTCCCTGACGTTTACCTGACATCAGATCTTTGACCATGTATTTTCGTTGTGTTTATCTCAGTCTCATGGCATGCACGTTTACATCTCCGAGTGAATCTAAATCTAAAATTTGAGAACTCTCACCGCACATATCTGTCAACCGGTCTGCATTTCTACCTGACTGTATTGCTCTATCAATGAAAGAAAACTCAACACTCATCACAAAAGTCTCTCTAACCCCCATTTAGGCCTCCTGACCCTCCCGTGTAAAAGGGTACATAGGCACTGCACTCTAAAACGGTTCACTTATTCCTCTGTGGTAAGCCACCCGACTGGATTCCACATTTTCAGATGTATGAGTGAATTTTCATGGTTATTAAAGTAAAGCACCACTAGTCATATCATGAGTGAAATCTATAGTACAAAACAAAACCTACAATAGGCTTTTAACCATTACAAAAATAACACGTCACTGGAATACTCTTTCTTCATTTCAAAAATAATGCGTCACTGTAAACTATCCCCATAGGTTCTAGTCTTAGGTGGTCTATTTCTGATGTATAATTTCAGATAGGGTGACATCTGACGTTTATCATACATCGGTTTTGTTCCAAAATGAAATCCGCTCAAGATAATAATGTGGGACAACATCCTGAGTTACCCCATGGCATGTGTCGCCCATTTTTGCATTGAGCAACATATTAAACTGTGCACAGCTGAGATATTTTTTTCTGACTTCGTGCAAACAGACAATTACTTTTACATGTAGCTCTGTCATTTACATTAGTTCAGCACTTTAATCTATATTGGTCTGTGGTGCTTGCAGCCAATTCCAAATTTGGAGCTGAATATTCATACAATCTTCGACTAGTTCATAAAATTCTTGATCATACTTTTGAGCATGCCTGCTTTAATCGAGCAATTGGACCATAATTAAGAATTAAACTTCGGAGTGAACTACATATGAAATTTTTTTTTCTTTTTTTTTTTCAAGAAACTCATCAATTTTTCACAACTTGAACTAATTTAACAATCCTTTTCTAATATATTCATGAATCGTCATTTCTGACAAACATGACAGAGGTCATTTTTTAAATAAAAACAAATGTATTTCTGACAGGCCTTGCAAAACCATTGTAGTAAGTGCAACGTCGCGTTCCCTGTCAGGTAATACTTGGTATTGCCTGCGAATTCTACCAAACACTTCGAGGCCGAGCTGAATGACAACGATGTCCAGAGGCTGACCATCGTGCTTCGAAGAATCGCAAAGAAGAAGAGTGGCTCGAACATCACTACACATGCAATACTTGGCAGGCAAAACAAGACAAGTGTCTGGGGCAGAAGTACCTTGCGCAGCTGGTTTGTGAAGTAAAGTGTTTGTAAGAGGCTGTTCATATAACACGTAGCGCCTTGGTTCTTCAGCCCAACGTAGCCAGTATACTTCTTGGAGTCCCACCTGCAAACGCAAACAAGGCAATTACCCGGCTGTCAAGAAATCGCACTCGTGCCCCACGGCACGGAGTCAGATGGGCCATGCTGCCCCTCTGCACGTTTGAGACTGTCGGTGGGAAATGACGCAAATCCAACGGTACCAATTCCACGACCATTCTAATCATATCGTTCCCTAGCTACAACCAGACGCTGCCCGAACTGTGTTGTGCCAGGCTGGGTCCCACAAGCACCTAGCACTGCACATGCCCTCCCATGTGCTCCCTCTCCACATGACACGTGCATCCTTTGTGATAATGGTCCAGTTACCATAGCCGTAGCTCGGTTAGTCTCATAGCCAATTAGGATGTCCATTACAGGCCTCGACATTCTTTCCATTTGCAGAACACGTGTTATGGCAAACACAGCATAGTCATTACATTTACCATTTTGACCTCTTTGCTTAACTCCTCCTCAATCGCCTTGCTTTGTGGAAGAATTCAAATAACCAAGCGTGCAAGAATTTGCTTTAACTACCAGCTCCAAAACTCAAATAACTATTGTCTAGGCATGCAACAGTAGGTGTAACTAACTTTTACCACAAGGACAGGCCTGCCTGTCCTGATTGGGACCAGCACAAATTGTGGACATGTGCCTTCAAATAATTGTCCTAACAAGATCCAACGTTAAGGTTCCCATACATATTGTGCCAGAGGGGATGTGAGCAAACCCTACAATCACTATACTCTGCTCTGCCTGTCTGTTCTTTGCCCCAACCCTGTCCGATTTAAAAAAAGGATGTTGCCCATTGACATTAACGTTTTTGGAGCCAGCAGTAAATTGTTTCGAAATCGCGTTGCATTCCAGTGCAAGCAAAATACTCCTGCAAATGAACACTTTAAATTGTCACTTCCAATAAAACAGAGGTGAAGGAGTTCTCATGGCAAATAGGCTCATTCAATGACGGAGGACATTTTTCGCAAACTGAAATAAGAGTAGGTCCTTTACATAAGCACACGCATTCAATACCATTTGCATTAACCTGTCCATTTCTTAATAGGACAACTACCAAAAAAGGCTATATTTTACTGCAAACATTATTAATTGTATGCAAACAGTAACCTGCACAAGTGTAAATAATTACTAATAAAATGTTTCCACTTAACATCTAAAAAAGTGTGTAATTTCATCTGTAAAGTCATGTCACTTAAGTCGCTGGGTCAAGTACTACGGTGAATCTGACTTCCTGGATTTTGTCCTGATGACGTGGTGCAATTCAAACAAAATGTCATATCTATTCATTACATTTTGTTGCGAGAATTGCTCTTGAACCAACCAGTGAGCTGAAAGAATATTTGTCCCGTTAAACGCAAGCATACGTGACAATTCAGATGTTTTCCTGTGTTCGCTGGAAGGTCTTAACACGATATGTTGAGATCATTACTATGTGGCCTTATCCAAAAATCATTCATGAATCACATCAGCTGCAAAAACCTCCTTGTGACGTGCAAACGGCTACACAAGGTCATCGGTGCTATTCTAAAGACTGAACCAAATTGGGAGTTATAATTGCATGTTAACTGCCTTTTCATACAGAGCCACAAATTGGCCAGATGGGTAGACTAATTACAAATGTTACATGGTTGTTAATCTTTTTTCATGGATATCTCTGTGCAACTTTAAATATTTGTGCTTCTAAGTGTGTATACACAAGACAAAAATGTGATTTTTCTTTACGGAACACAGCGGATTGAAAACATTCATCCGGATGCGTGTCGCTTTCACGTCGAATGCAGGCACAACAACAACTGCATCTGCTTGTAATGAAAACAAAGAACAATGGACCAAATATACGGAGCCGTGGGGTGCACGGGACGAGACTCGACATGTGTACAGAGCTCCATTTACAGCACAGCTAAGTATAGCGCCACAGCAAGGTTCTGCAGGACTGGTGCCGTCAGGTCAAAGTCAACGCACGGCCGCTCGGGGCTCAGCGGCCGCCTCCTGCTGAACAAGCAGACAGTTTCACTCCTCAATCAAAACTCCATTACTTACGCCACTCCGTGGGGGGCATCTGCTTGAACAGCTACCTCGAAGGTGACTTTGTCGTCTTCGATAAATCCCTTTTCTGGATCTACAATATCCTTTCAACATAAACAAACAAAAAAACACATGTAAATAAAATAAATTAAACTGACAAGGCTAAGTGATACCATCGCAAGTGCATGCATTTTCTCAGCAAGTATAATCAGAACAGACGGGGGATAACAAATGTTATTACAAATGGCATTGCCCACACATCCCTTTGCAGCACCTACAATAAATCACATGCACTCATGAGAGTGGCTGTATTAATAATAGAACCACGACTCACGAGTTTTAAAGCACCATGTATAACACAACTACATTTTGTTGTGATAGCAAATTATTTTTAAACCTTCAAAAAAGAACCTCCAAGTGTTATGCGAAGCACAACACTTGCCTGGTAGGAGTAAATTCAAAGCTTGGCAAAACCCGTGGAATAGAAACCGACCAAATAATCATAATCTGGGCCTCTGCGAGAAGCCTTCAGAATTAGTGAGACGTCACGGAGCAGGGAGAGGACATTTCTGTTTTTAAAAGCTATTTGAATGTCTCCCCATGTGCCGATAATGAATGGTTATTTAATAAAATCACACGATAGGTACTGTGAATGACAACGGCAGGCTGCCGATGCCTTCACTAGAATATAATAATAATATGTGTAGGATGGCAGGCAGAGCAAGTACACAAACGCAAGAGCTGGAAGATGGGAAAGTGTGAGCATTAGCAAGCTCAACAGTAAGATCCTGGAGGCAATGACAATGCATGGGCCTCACCTACGAGGAAAGAATGCCTGTGGCTACCATACGGCCGCTACCTGCATGCTGCTGAAGAACATAAGCAGCCTCCTGTGCCTAATGTGACCTGTATGACTACAGGATGTCATCTCCACCGTTCAGGCTTAACATTTAATTATTACACTTCAATGTGTGTACTTTTTAGTTTCCTACTAAGCACTGCCTGTACACTCCCTTGCACATATAAAAGCATGTACCATTTATGAAAGGTGTGTGTTGGAGTGATTTAGTGCAAAATTCTGAGACTGAATTAAATGTATTTTCAGGGGGTAAAATGGAACACCTTAAAGAAAAGAGGAATTGCAATAGCGTACCATCTTCAATGTGAAACTACGGATTATTCATTAACCAAAGCCTTTATTTTTTACTGCAATGTTACTTTGAACTATTGTACAACAACCTGGGTCTATAACATGGGAAATCTTGCAATAAAATCTTTTTAAAAAGGTCATATTTTTCCAAAAACACGTTTTTATTTATTACACAATAAACGAAACTACACTCTGTCGCTTCAGCTGTACACATTACCAAGCGCCCTCCAACGGGTTTGAGAATCACGCGACCACTGTGCCATGCTGGTATTTTTTTTTCCTGTGAACTCAACAAGACCACGTTATGGTGGCTATAAACTCCTGTAATCCAGCACATTGAAGGCAAGGGTCGGTGGATCCCAAATATTGCTAAACTCCCCGTAGGCGTCGTAGTGCTATACAAGGCATGCCTCGTAACAAAGCCGCTGCCAAGGAATTTTCGTTTAACGGACAAAGAAAACTCGATAATAACTATTCTGAAAAAGTATAGCACTTTCATTGCACTCCCAAGGCTCCTGTGAACCATACATTGTCTATAAACACTTAGGGTATTACACTTACTATTATACTGCATTATTATTAGAAGTAGTAGTACATTATTATTATAGTATTCATATAATAAATACTGTACAGTTATAATAAACCATGTTATAATGACCTCTCTTAACGGATGTATCGCTTAGGGGACAAGCCTCAAGAACGCATCATATCCGTTAAGAGGTATGCCTGTGCTCGAGAAGAATTCAGGATTGCAAAAAGGTGGACTTCACTTGTTTCTTCCCACATGGAAAAACTCGTTCATTGGCTAACGCTTTAACATATAGAGGACCGTAAAGCTTGGGCAACTGTTGGTGCCAGCTCAACGCCTGCCTTTCCGTTCGTGCCTCGGAGTTGTTCGTTCACCACTCTTGAAAAGTGGGTGAATACAGTGTGCGTTGCAGGTGAAATGACTTGTGTCGTAGTTGGGGTACAGCCGTTTCCACCGTGAGAATCGAGATGAAAACTCCAGTGGCTGCAGACTGGTGTTAAGGCTGCAGATTCCTCCATGTTATTTCGAGAGTCAAGAGAAGCATGGTGTTTTTAAAATCCAGGGAGATGCTACTGCTTCTACATAGTGAATTTGTTGATCTGTGCTTGAGACCATCTGCTAAAAAGAGCATCCTTGCATTGCCCTGCATGAGAAAAGCTTCCAAGTTTTACTCGGTGTATAAAATGGGGGAGGTAGCCTCGTCCATTACCATTACTAGACGACACTGTCCACGTGCGATGAAGGAGAGGTTGACCAAGTGGCGCTTGATCTTCCAGAGCTCAAGAAAGATGCCGTCGCACTTTGGCAGATGCAGTCAGTCACCTTGGACATTGTTTTTTCCTGCAGATTGGTACTCCAGGACAAGTTGGTATTTTCTTCAGTAATCTTTTAAAAGTCAGAGCTCCCACCATCCAGCCTTCTTTTTCCAGCCACCTCAGAAAAATATTTAGTTTTCCCGAGAAAAGTAAAACTTGCAACAACACATCCTCTGATGTTCAATATCATTCTACTGATGTATGTTTTCATGCCTGATGATGCTTCCAACGTGGGAGGTGAAACGTCACGAGGGAGAGATGGGAGATCGATCGACACGGCTATCCCGAAAGAACAGCTCTGAAGAGCAACCATCGTTCAATACCATTGTTTCAGGAGCATTTGTTGAAAATCCTCTTGTGCAGTCATTGTGATTGTTGGTGGCAGCGGCCACGGTGAGAGGCTAATGTTTCTGGCTGGATTTGCTGCTTTACATTTTAGGTGAGTGGTTTGGCATGCCCTTAGGTACATGCCCCGTTAGTCCATTTATTGGTCACAAGATGCCGCACATTATTAAACATTGGAAACTCAGGCATGTTTCCATCAAAATTATACTGGTTGATATAATTTCTTGAATAAGGACAACTAAACAAATATGCCTTCTCTCAGAGCTTCAAAACACGAAGACCAACACTTATAATAAAACATTTTCCCAATTGGTAATCCACAGATAAGACTTTAAACGAGCGGTAGATGTTTTGGTTGTTGAGCTACACATTGGAAGGTTGATGTACTTCTGTCGGGATATGTAGACATGCGGTGGGAGGGTAAATCGAGTTTGTTTTGATCCGGCAGCCTCGGCATCCTTCCCACCCTCAAAATAGATGTTTTCAAAACTGTCTCCTGAACCGGTTGAACTGTAAAAAGTACCTGGGCATGGAGAGCCCAGTTCAAGCAGAAATATGTATAATTAAAAATGTTTATAGGATGTGCAACCTTACATGTCTCAGATAAGTCGATACTGAAGGACATCTTCCTGTCAAAAGGCAGGTTTGCTAAAGATGTTCTGTGACATTTCTATAATGCAGATTTATTGGAGAAAAAAACCCCATACAGACTTTCATCCAATGTAATGTTTGAAGCATTGACCATGTCATGCTATTTGAAGGCCAGCATCTCTCATTGACCTTGGTGGATCTAAATCTGTTGTCAACACCATTTGTTTTATTACATAAGACTAAAAATGTGCGTCAGTAGTGTTGAAGAAAATATTCTGGATACCTCAGAGCATGATCTGTTGTGGGAGCCAAATACCACATTCCTCTAGGAGTGGGGGGGGGGTCACACTTAAGAAAAACATGTACACCATGGTGACATCTACACAAGGAATTGATGCAAAAAGTTTAGCATCCTTTTCACCTAAGCTGCATGACATAGTACTGGCTTTTAAATGACAACCTGCTCTGCTGGGATTCTCTCACCCAGTAATATTCTTGTAATGAAAACAATGAGTAGAGAGCAGGGGTGATGGAAACCTAAAATGTCTTTTTTTGGCACACATAGCATCTGATTTAAGCTCTTTGGGGCAATTTGGCCTTGTTTAGGAGTTTGTTTTCTCACTTTAGTTTTACCACAGCAGATACACTCAAGCGTGATTTGAGGCTATTCAAATATAAATTTGTTCACTTGTTTTTTTCATGTAATTTGACAGTACTAAAAAGAGGTTAATGGATCAATGTTCCCGTAATGGTTTCTGCGAGTCTCCGAGCCGTGCCTCAGTTCTGCTCTGGTAGAGCATTGATGGAACCAGTGGAGCAGATTCAGAGCGCTTCTCACAGCTGTCTGAAGCCAGGTCAAATAGGCCCACAGATCCGCTGACACTAACTAAGCCACCGTCCCGCTTCGGGTGGAGCTGGGAGGGTGGCTAGCAGTCTGTATCCAGACCACCATTGATGTGTGGGACCTGCAGATAAAATAAGACAACTAACAAGAATTCGCAGGTCCTCCCCCGGAAGCATTCTTGGAGTTAGTGGTAGCCCACCTGCAGAACAGGGGGCACCACATTACCTTGCTGCTAAGAGCAGACGTGGCAGGATCCCTTGAAAGGTCAGTAGCCGATGTACTAGAGGCGTTGCAAGATCAAGGGTGAAAACTGAATGGACCCAAGTGCAGCTTTCAGCTGTCATACGGCTGAAACACCTATTGGCCAAGATCGACACAGCCCAAGCGCAGGATTACCTAACAACAGAAAAACCCAGTTGCCTCAAAGCAGAGGTGCCAAAGCGAGAAGAATATAAAGGTGTTTTTTTGCTGACCATGCAGCACATGGTGGAAATGGTCTTGTGGGTTGGATTACACAAGCACTGGCCACAACGGTACCTCAGAAAAAACCGGGGGAGCCACTTGTGGGTGACACACGGCACTTCATACAACTTTCGTTGGCAGCCAAGTGGAATATTGGGTGGTTGCTGAGGTCCCTGCAGATTCCAATGGGATTTTTCGACCA
>JAZEWU010000034.1:6917742-6930190 GCA_036362915.1 Geotria australis
GGCATTCCTGGCAATTAACTTCAGCACAGAGAGTCAGCGAGTTGTCGGCCCTGGAGGTGGACCCACCGTTCAAAGTGACCTTAACAGGAAGGGCAATATTGTCGACATTGCTCCATGCGAACCAGGGAAGAGTATTGTCATTGTTTTGCCCGGCTCCTTTCTGCTCGAAGGTGGAGGCCAGGTTCTACAAGCTGCACCTAGTGACAGCTTTGGCTTGTAGCCTGAAAAGATCCAATGTTCCGAGGAAGACAGAACAACCATTTGCTCTGTAATGGCAGCAGAAGAGAGGAGCTGGTAGTGAAACAAGGCTAGCTTCTTAGGTGCAGGAATGTGTCCTGGAGGCATACAAGATAAAATGGCAAGGTGGAGTGGAGGTGTGACCCCCACGTGACCAGAGCCATGGCCGAGTGCCTCGAGTAGTCATCTGCAAAGTGGTAGTGTGGAGCTCCCCACACTTTCACGAGACACCATAGCTAGGATACCTTGGATTCCCAAGATGGGAGAGCAGGTTTGAGAGAGCTGTCCTTTTAGTTGTTGCCTATAGAGAATCCCCATTGCCAGACGGCTAATAGAGAGAAACATTCCCTGCCTGTTATGGGTCCGATTCTACTGAGATAGAGCGAATCTGTGACCGCCATATGAATAAACAGGAGTAGTTTACTTACGTTAAACCCGGTTTTCATAAATGCTCACCGGCACGCTCTGCGCACTTAAAAAGGTTTCCCCCATGTACACATGAAAAAGGAAAGTAAAAATAACGTTGACTGTGATGTTCATTAAATCAAAATACACGATTGGCTTGGATAGTTATGTCACTGAGCTTGGGATGCTATGTGGTGTGAGTGGGGGTTTGTCCCATCCCCCTGAGGGGGGATGGTAAGAAGCCCCGCCTGCATTAAACATTTATGTGCAGGTGTCTGAATGCCTGGCACAGCACGGAGTTCAATTGTACAGGGTGACCACCTCTTAAAGTCGTGGTAAGACAAGTACTAAAACTGGGTTTACGTGCAACTAATCTAACAGTAGTAGTGCCATGCGCAGGGAATGTATAAATGAGCACATGCACCCAGTAAGACGTGATGAAAGAGAGGATGCCATCCATCCATTATCAGAAACCACTTAATCCTGTACAGGGTTGAGGTGAGCCAGAGCCTACCCTGGCAGACACAGGGTGCAAGGCAGGAGTATACCAAGGATGGGATGCCAGTCCATCGCAGGGCACCTGGGGCAATTTACTCAGTAGGCCAAATAATCTGGCAACATGTCTTTGGACGGTGGGAGGAAAACCAGAGTGCCTGTCAAAAATCCACGCAGACACGGGGAGAACATGCAAACTCCACACAGAAAGGGCCCTAAGCCGGGATTCAAACCCAGGATCTTCTTGCTGTGAGGCGACAGCGCTACTCACCGCGCCACCCAACAGCGAATGCTAAGAAAGCTTAAACACTAACACACGAGCTCAGCCTTGCGCAGATAAACACATTTGTGTTTAGACGATATATGGATCCAAATCGTAGCATATTGTGTAAATCTAAAGAATACTATTATTGTTGTTATAGCCCACATTCATAAAGACAATCTTACAGACAAATCATGGGTCAACATGTTTTCTTTCAAAAATAAACCGACAACAAATACGGAAATCCACCACACCCTAAATCCCAATAATAAATTAAATGTAAGCTAAGACAAGGTGCAATCATCATGTGCCTATTGAAAATAAGTAGAATGAGTTTGTACGATATTGTTTATAGGTATGTTTGCCGCGTGGGTTTGTCACTACTTCCACGACAGCTCTTACTGTAGAAGCCGCAGCTCATTGTCTTGTGCTTCCAATCAATGGTGGAGCTCGCACTCAATTACTGGTGACTAAGTGTCTCGGGTACTTTGCAGTTAGAGTAGTCATCATTTAATTCCAATGAATTCCAATTATTTGTGTTTAACATTCACCACTGAGTACAGGCCCCATAGTTTAGCGATTTTTCCAGTTGTACTTCCATTTCAGAGCACTGGTGTTATCCATTACAAAACGAGGTTTTTTTTAATTTGAAAAATATCAAACAACTACGGGGAATAAAGAACCGTGCATATCCATCAGCAATAATAGGAATAGTTTGTAATTGTTAAACATGGCTTCACGTAAAAGTTCAAAACAATTTGGATTTAAAATTCAACTTCTCCGGGTTCTGCAGACACAAGTAATTTGATTCGACACTAATGGTTGCAGCTAGCACAGATTCAATAACTGTTGTAAAATTTGCAAGGTTTGAATTTTCCAATAAGAATATAACTTATATTGCTATGTGTCCGTGTGTAATGGATTAAGTGAGCGGTGAAGCCACGGATGTGCAAGTACTGACCGCGTGTGGCGAGTACTCACATTAAACGGAATGAAGCTCGAGTAGCCCCAGTCATTCTCTTTGTGGAAAAAGAGGTGGCTGATTTTACGGGTAAAAGATTTCTCTTCATCTTTTACGTTGATCACCTTCAATACTGCTTGAGCATTACAAGACCATGACCTAAACAAAACCACAACTCACATCAGCATTGCCAGCAACAAATAGGGAACGTTCATCGTGCGCTATACATGCGCGCTGTTTTCATGTTTGTCGCATTATGTCTGTGATGGTTATGACCAACCATCTAAATCACACAAGGAATTTAACATGCCGCAGTGAGACAGCTACAGTACCAATAAACCTTTCGTGTCCCCTGATTGGCCACGTATGAGGTTCCTGGCAAACGCTGGGCTGCTCGAGGTGTGCTCAACTAGGGTGATGAGGATAGGTGATGGAAAGAGCACTTGCTTTAGTGATGTATGAAATTTAATGTTTCTAACTGGGGAGCTGCTTATGTGCAGTAGGAAATGAAAAGGCTAATTTTTCAGCAACTTTTGTGAATCGGAAAATGTAAAGGGTTCACCTGATCTCCCAGGTGTTGGTTTGTCACTGCGGCGTGTGCGGTGCATAGCGAGCGGTCAGTAGTGTCTAAGAAATGTCTGGTGAATAATCCGTGGTGAGTATCGATAGGTAAAAGGTAAGTGGTGAGGGTTAGGTGAGTGGTGAATAGCGTCAGATGACAAGTGTCAGCTGAGTGGTTGGTTTAAGGTGAATTTGACTTCAGTGTCACATCACCCTGTTGGTCTTATAAAAGACCGATAGATGTAGTGACATGAGCAAAGCTTGCATTACGTTGGAAATAAACCATGCAAACATGATTTTTTAAATACACATTTTGTGCCAAAATCCCATAAGTGTACACTAGGCTAAGTAATGTGATTAGGAATTTTAGTGAGGTTTTATATATTTATATTTAAAAACATAAGCACATCAGTTTACCTAATTTGGGACATTTCAAATAAAGTTTTCACGTCAACACTGACAGCCACAAAAGTAAGAAGCAAAGGCAGTCAAGGGGAAGGCGTGGTCTTATTAAATGTGATTAATTTTACAATTCTGAACTTCTCGATAGACCACTGCTATCGGCTAAGTTCTTACCACACCTTTCCTTACAAATACTTTTTACAAAATTTTAAAAGTATTTAGAAACACAAATAATTTTACCTCCATTACACGTGAGCACAGCAAAACATTTTCGAACGTTGCATTTTTTGCACTCATATTTGTGTAACAAAATCAAGCCGTTACTCTAAACACACAACAATAATCTGCTTACGTCGATTCAGATTCTGCATTGCACTGCAAGAAAAATCCCAAAGTCTTCTGGTTCGGCCTCTCCTGGTGGGTACGTGGCATCACCATAATTTTCCAGGGCAGGTTCCGCACGTAATAAGCCGAGCTCAGCACCGTGTCGGATAACGTGCTGAACTGCTCCACGGTAAACCGGAACGTGGCCTCGGATCTCCAGCTTGTATCTGCAACGGACAGCATTTTGTCAAGCTGCAGCCTATGACCATTTTAAGAAGCCGCATGAAAATATTCAATGAGTCATGTCTACATCATGTGTAAAACATTTAGGTGAAAAAATATCCTTTAAAGAGGGGCTGCCCAAACTTTTTGCCCCGTGCCACATCAGACATATACCACATTAATTTCATACGTTTCCAAAATAAATGATATAAATGCATGCAAATTAAAAAGAGGTCATTACAGCTAAACAGGTTACAGATAATTCTGAAAAAAAGAGAAGACAGGCGCAATGCGTTCATAAGCTAGATCGATGCATTTATGAAGATAGCGATAAAATAGCGTTTAGAGATATGGGAAATATTTAAGCGATGAGTGACAGGAGATGTCTTCAGAAGAGATAATAATAATAGCATTTATAGAGCGCCTTGAGACAAGAGAAAGATTAACACTTGCTATTTGAAGCTGTGGGACAGATTAAACAAACCTGCCGCCCAAATCAACAGCCCTGCTTTAGAGTTTTGGATGGGAATAAGGTTAAATATACTTCGTAAGAAAACAATTAAACCTTAATTATATTTGTGCCATATGTAAAAATCTGCTATGAAAAACATTTAGGTCACCATCTATGGAGTATGAAACCAAATACTGGCCACATTGCATTTTACTCCAGCGCCTTTAAGGCTAAAACAATAATAATACAAAAACGTAAGCGCCCTTGAGCCTTTGTCGCCGAATGTTGGTCAGCGCCATGCACCGTGTGCTGATGACCAACACACTGTGGGTCACACAGGTGACAGGCCTGGTATACATTTCAAAGGTGGATCCATTGATTCAACAGCAGAATAGAGCAAATTATATTATGTTACGTCTGTTGGGCAGCAAACTGATAAAGGTGTTTCATTGATATAATATAAAATAACATTTAAATGCAACAGCCTATAAAGCCTTCATTACTGCATGTAGACAAACTAAGAAGCATCGGGTTTTCCCACTGAAACGATGCTACTGGAAAACATTGGTCCAGAGGTCCTATCGGTAACCTAAATATTACTTTGCTCAATCTTTTGGTGGGGAGATAAACCTCTTGCCTATTTATTATTTATTGCATCAAAAGCTATCTGTCCCAGGACAGTCTTGGCCTTCTCAGCGATGAGTCAGCCCCATTCATGAGCGTGACTGCAGGGACGGTTCAAATAGGCCACAGCCATGACATCACTGTTTCACTGAACTAAACACAAGCTCAAATATGAAATTAACACACAATAAATTAAAGGGCCCTTAAAATGACAGCTATTGGTTATAATCAGAGGAAAATACACTAGCATCGTGAAAGCAAAACAAACCTCTAGCACTAAAGTGTGGTTGTTTTTAAATGTACAATAAATCAGACTGCCAATTTATGCATGCTTAACACATCTGAAATCTCTGAGAACTATTTTAGAGGTGTTATTGTTCCACTAAAGAATTGGCTTAGTGCCTTGAGTTAGAAACTTGATACCTATACTCACTGTCTGGTGCACACATTGGGTGCATGGCTTATACTCTCCTTTATCACCAATTGCTTGTAACGATTTTAAGATAAGACCAGAAGCGCAGCAGTAAGACAACTAACCTCTCTTGACATCTGCTAACACAGCAGCATTTGCTCAATAAGGGAATTTGTTGGCTCTGCTGATGAGACTCAAAGTTGTAACTGGCCCAATTTAACTTCTGACAAAAAGCCAATGTAAAACAGATCTGGAAGGTTAATAGGCCTCAAAATGTATTTTAATACTAAGTGGACAGTGAGCATTACTCTTGAAATAATAATAATTTACATTTATAACGTGCACATATTCATTCACTGTCGAAAGGTACTCATTCGACGAGAGGGAAGCCCATAACACATCCTTCTTAAAGAACTGGCTTACCAGCTTGCACTGTTATTAATATGGTAAGTACATTGCTCTGCCTTAGTACATGGCTCTAAGGGTTTGAGCATGCCGCCGGTTTAATACGCACTCCAGCCGTCATTGTTCACTTAACACGGTTAAAACCAGACTTATCCGCTCTTCAAACACTGATTCATTGCGTGGAGACTGAGGCCAATTATAGGGCGCCTAATGGCAATACTGCACAACCCGCCTTACCAAAGCATAGTCTCCTTACACACCAAGGTCCAGTTAATGCACACCACCGAATAATAGATTTGTATTTAATGGGTTCTGGTAATCGTTGCAAGCAAGTGACGCCACCATTTACCACTACAGCAAAAAAATAAAAGTCACTGCTTCTGGAGTCAAAGCTCGATCCAGAACCGTCACAAGTCATCGATTTGTGGCGGGAGTGGCAATGGTTAACAACAGTGTCGAGAATGTCGTGGTTGGCCAGCTCCTCTTACCTTCCTCCATCTCCTGATCCTTGATGCCATTCCCATCTTCGGCAACTACGTTACCATTGACGATGGGTGTGGGGGCATCGTGCTGCGCATCCTCTGCACCTGCTGAATGAAAGGCATCTTCTGTTACGAGCAGACCACCACGGCGGGGCATACCACATTTTGCACAATGTTACTGCGCTCAACAGGCTCAACAGGCGCCACGGCGCTCATGCAGAGCTCCCGAAACTCAGCAGCCACATACTGCTGATGATAATAATAATCACGGAACCGAAAGGAGTCCAGGGGTTTCATTGCTTTTAATACTGTTGGAATCACTTAGTCAACAAGGCCCACAACGTGATGGACAAAGGTTATTTTTACCTTACTGTTGAGTGGTGAAACGGACAATTGCTTAATCATTACTTTTATAAAACCACAATCCACCAAAAGAGTATATAATATATTTTTTCAAGCGCAAACGGTCGTGATTAACTACGCAGTTGTGACACCCTTAAACAAGGGTATCCGGTTAACAGTTTCCACTGCAAGTATTAGAGGGTGGAAGGCAACACCCCACAGTAAGACTGTGCAGCCCTAGGGAAACTTGAGAGTAAAATAGCACATCTACAAACAAAAGCATGTTGCCAACAACAAAGCTGTCTTTAGCGCAAGAGGACCGATAACAAAAGGTGTTAAGCATGGTAATGTCTGGAATAAACAAAGATGCGGTTTTATAATTGCTCACATTACATTGACCATAAAACGGCAATTTCTTTAGAAACCGATAATAAATCAGAAAAATCCGCAAGACCACACGGTTCTAAAACGATAAAATGCCACGTAAATAAATGGTAATAAGTCACCTTCAACAAGTGTATCAACCTAAGAAATACTAATTACTGATAACCGTAACTATAAATGATTCTTAATATTTCATTTTAGGTTTTTAGGAAACAAAACCAAAAAAGCAGTGCTATATTAATAACAGATATGGTTCGTGTCTATACCTGCACACAGTGCATTAACATACAGGCTAACACTTCTTACAGGATACAACTTGAGAACGACTGTATATAGACAACACCACATGTTATAAGACCGTCCACCATTTTTCTAAGAGAAGACCATTTACCAAAAGTAGATGAAAAATATCTTCTTAGAGGCATCTAATTACAAACACTTAATGTCTGTAAATGCAAATAAAAAGATCCCACTGGCCCAAGTCAAGGAGAAACGAATGCCCTGCCATATCTCTTTCACAATTAACAGATATGGAAAGCTTCCAGTACAGTGGGGATCCGACATGGTGAAATGATAACTCCCACTCGCACAGTGAGGTCTGCATGTGTGAAAAAAAAAACCCCAAGTCTGCAGTAAACGTCTGCTCAGACAGTTTAACACATATACATCAGGTTCAAGTAAACTATTATCACTCTGACATCGTGTCAGCTAAGTCCAACTGTGTTGTGGTCCACCGGTCCTCAAAAAACCCCCTGATCAACTAGACATGGTGCTGAGGTGGCAAGGCTGAGATCCTGGGCGCAAATCCTGGCAGTTGCTTGTGATTACACAAGTTCACAAACATAAGGAGTTGACGGTTTCAATAAGGTCATCAATATTTGCACAAAAAACCCATCACGTAAAACAATTTGGTTCGGTACATAACAAAAACATCGGTTTCACAGTCATGCAATGAACATCCCTTTAACAGGGCAGGGGGGAAAGTACTGTGCTACCTTTTACCCTGTGGAACGGAGGTAATTTGAAGGGATCTAAGAGGTTTCACTGTGATATTTGCTTCTGCGGATTCTTTAATACAAAGGAGTACACTGTTCTGTGACAAATCATAATGGATGCTTTGTCTCATGACAGGAGACCAATAGCTCAATTGTGATACAATTGAGCGTGGCGGGGGATGCAAGATGATGAAACAATTAAACAAGGAAGAAGATCACGCATTATGTAATGTTTTTCCACGTGCATTTGTCCTTGGAAGTATTTATTTACCAATTGTGACATTAAACCTAAAGCCGCACAGGGACATGAAGTGGCGCATGATGTATGACATTACAAGATGACATCACACGTAATGATGTTATCGGGAAGGGGTGTGTGCATTGGTGGCAAAGGCTAATCCTTTTAGCTTGAGGAAACCCTTTAATTGATTTCGGCCTGTTCTCTGTAGGATTAGTCCTTAATAGCAACACAACTTTATCCCAAAGTTGTATTCATCTTTACAAATCAGCATGCCTCTGCATTACGAAGCTTATAATAATATATTAACGATTTAAACCTTAGAAAGTGTAAAACAATCTTATGAAGAATGTGTCGACTCTATATTCAAAAAACGTCGCTTACATTTTAATTCTGAACGCTTATTTGACCTTGCCTGATCACTTATAGCTACTCACATTTAAAGCCAATACTGTAGAGTGCATTCTTTACTGGTACCATCCTACTGTACCAAAATCTTGCCATTTGAGCTCACCTCAAATATATATTACCTTCTGGTTCTCCATTATAAAGTACAGATCTTATTTTAAAAAATGTATAAATCTCACCGTGCAAGACAGTCAGTGAGGAAAGACATCCCTGATTATACAAGACACACATGACAGCCACAAAACACGTGAAGCAGACGCTGTCCGTCCATCCATGAATTGTCAGAAACTACTCAATACTGTACAGGGTCGCGGTGACCCGGATACTATCCTGGCAGACACAGGGCGCGAGGCTCTGTCCAATGCGAATCTCCATCACAGTCACCGACAGTGTCTCCTCAGTGCCGATGCTTCATTTTCCATAATTATTGCTGATATTATCCAACCACATTTTCTCTAATGCCCTGTGATGGACTGGCGTCCCATCCAGGGTATAGCCTTGACGTACGCCCTGTGTGTGCCACGATAGGCTCCGGCTCACGGCGACCATGTACAGGATTTAGCGGTTTCTGACAACGATGATGATTTTCTCCTATAAGGCATGTTGCTGCTTGAATAGTTTATGTAACCACGCGTGTATAAAATGGCTATTTTAATCAGTTATTGGTAGCTCGTCGACTGTAGAACCATTAAACTACTCATTGATGCACTACCTGTTCTCTGACTATTATTGACTTCATACACGTGTGTGTAACAGGCAACCATTATGAAAACTTTGCATTATGGAAAACAATAGGACATCTGACAATACAACATTAGAGTATATAAAGGCCATTCTCCTGTAATGATTGAATTAATGATCAACTACAATCGTTACTCCGTATGTTCACTTGGCAACTGCATGCAGTATACAAACAAAACGCTGTGGCGACAGGTAAAAACGATATGATTACATTGTTTAGCAGCCTATTATGCAGCACATATGACTTATCAAACATCCAGATGGAACGGCAATAGTGTGGTATGGAGGTCACTGCTGCCTCATGTAGGGAACTGTGTGCCCCTGCATGGACTGAGGAAACTCTTTCCCTGTCTAGGATCGAGACTGTCCTCATCTCCGATGCCCCATGACTGACTTTCCCGGGTGCCTTCAATTTGCCATGTGGCCTCCTACCCCCTCTCCATAATAATTTGAAAATATGTATCTCAAAACATATTTTCCTGAAGTTGTTCGCAAAGTATGTATGTACCCTCCCACATTTGCACAACATCCAAAACGCCATATTGTATTGCATGGGTCATTGTACGTACAGTACCTATCTTTTTAAAAATCACCTCCCTAATACAAAATAGAGTTCTTAATACCATGCTTGCACATTTTATTAATTGTGATGAAAACATAACTTACAGGAATCACTGCAGTCCCTCATTTAAGTGCAAAAACGCATTACGCACATTTTATGCAAACCCTTTAATTCCAATATCTCATTATATATATTAAAAAAAACTTAAACCCAGAAATAACAAACTAACCTCTTTTGTAAAATAAACTGAGAACAATGCGACTGTGATTGAATTAATTTTACTTTTATTTTTGCCCTACAGCAATAATTTCAGCTACAGACCATCATTAGACCTGGGCGGCACGATGGCGGGGTGAGTAGCGCTGCCGCCTCACAGCAAGAAAGCCCCAGGTTCAAATCGCGGCTCGGGTGCCTTTCTGTGTGGAGTTTGCGTGTTCTCCCCGTGTCCGCGTGGGTTTTCCCCGGGCACTCCGGTGTCCTCCCACAGTCCAAATACATAGTGCTGCATATATTAATTGGCCTTCTATTAAATTGCCCCCAGTGCCCTGTGATGGACTGGCGTCCCATCCTGTGTATAGCCCTGCTTCACGCCGTGTGTCTGCCGGGATAGGCTCCGGCTCACCGCAACCCTGTACAGGAGTAAACGGTTTCGGACACTGGATGGATCATATTATTATATTTCAGCTTCAGACCATCGTTAGACCACTCCACATGTCCTGGACTCATGGACACCTGTACAGTACATTTGTCAAGAGAACCAGATTACACAACTGGTATGTCTGGACTGGCTCCTAGAACTACAAATAGGCTGCACATGCATTATTGTTAGCCAGCTTACGATATTGTTTCCATCGGCATCACGTCATTAGCACACACAGTCTGTTTCTGCCTGCAGTAAAGTTCTAGCAGCCACTTTCAGACTGCATTGACGGAGGGAAACACGCTGCGTTACAGCAATACAATCATTATTTCACACCACAGCCGCTCAATGAACACAATATGCAGTGCAATTTCCACCAAGCATAACAGCCAGAGCTGGGAGAATAACCACTGTTCATCACGCATTCAGCACATCTGGTGTGATAAAAAACCGAACTGCTGATATGCGAAATGTACATGCACCAATGTGCATTAGACCCAAGTGGCAATGCTATGCGAGCGAGGGGGGCGGGGGGTACTGGGAAACCAGTGTTCTCTAAATTAACAGCAGTGTCCGTACGCGTGCCCCCCTGCAATTCAGAAGCAGCTATGCAGGATAGAGGTCATATCAGAGACAATCTCATTGAGGTTGCCACATTTCACAACTTCCTCGTTCTTCCCTCATCCTGCCACACTTGCAGTTAACACCTGATCTCCAAACTGTGCAGCTGAGTGTCCCACAAAGGGAGTGTAATGTTAACGGCGAGAATAAGGGTGCTCAATTTATGACGCGTTGACCTACACGACGCCCCTTGTTCGCTGGGTTCACGAATCGCGACTTGTAGACATGCTCTTGCAACACTCATGCGATGTTTGACAGTGGAATGCCAACACAGAGCAAACACGCAGCGGAAAATGAATTCCTCAAAACCCTGCACTGCAATAGTTCAGTACGCAGGACATTTAATGCGTCATTTCTGCATCGTTACCACCCATAAGGTCCCTCGAAGAGGGCACAGTTAAACACTGCGACGCTGGGCCGTTACTATCCACTCACCATCATCGACTTCTGTTGCGCCAGCAATCCGCTCTCCCATTCTCTCAACACGGGGATAATAACCATCGCCGGAATGTCGAGCGCCAGAGCACGTACTCACTATGCCGACGAACGAGCAAAAGCCATTGGCAAGGTGGATGGGGCTGCGACGGGGCTCACAAACCCGACACGACGGCGTGAAGAGGAGCAAAGACGATCTGATCAATGACTGCGGGACGGGACCGCGGCCGCCTGCAGTGACGTGCGACGCTTTCAGGGAGGAGCGAGTGTGGAAGCCGTGCCCGGAAAACACACTCACTCATGCACACGGACGCTTACGCCGATGTGCTCATACGACCACTCACGCACATTCAAAGGTTCGTACGCACATTACTGTACATAAACAAAAGGTCCATTCGGATAAACCTACACACATAGATACAACAACCACCGTTCGCCACTAAGTGGCGGTGACGTCACCACGACGCCAGTGCCAGGCCGGGTGCACACATATATACAACCAAAAACGACCAGGCAAATGTAAACACAGATTTGCGTTGGTTAGTCCAAACGTTTGTTGCATCGCTAGAATCCCGCATCCTCTGTATGTTATGCTGTAGTAGTAAACGTCTATCTATCACATGGGCAGCGATAGTTTTTGGCGCTTGATACCGAGCAGTGCTAATTATACAATTTAGGGAGCTAAGCCAAAAATGTCATCCTTTTTCAATCAACACCAGGACAGGACTTTTAAGAGATCAGGACACACACTTTCATACATAAAGACAAAGACCCCCCGTATAGCCTTAACAGACTGTTGGGGCAAGTGCCGTTAGCGAGCACCTATGAAGGTCGACACG
>JAZEWU010000034.1:6930228-6945640 GCA_036362915.1 Geotria australis
CCCACCATACATATACACACAGACAAACACTACTACATAGCCTGACAGACTGTTATAGCAGTCTGTCAGGCTAGCAAGTGGTTAGGAGCACTTTGATTTAAGTACTAATACAAAGACATGTACACATGCATTCACGGACATCAATATCATACGTACACAGCCCTCCAACACATATACACACACTCCTTAATATAAAGATTCTCACCTACAAATAAACATTCTAAAAACCCTACACATGTACAGCAAACTCATACCACCATACATTGCATTAGCCCGCACAAACCAAACACCCATTCGCAGACACTTTCACATCCATCCATTATCAGAAACCGTTTAATCCTGTCCAGGGTCACGGTGAGCCCTAGCCTATCCCGGCAGACACAGGGCGCAACGCAGGACTATACCCAGAATAGGACGCCAATCCATCACAGGGCAACGGGGGCAATTTAGTCCGCAGGCAATTAACCTGTGCAGTAGCAGCGTGTCTTTGGACTGTGGGAGGAAATCGGAGTGCCCGGCGAAAACCCACGCGGACACGGGGAGAACATGCAAACTCCACACAGAAAGGCACCCGAGCCGGGATTCGAACCAGGGTCCTCGATGTGAGGCGGCAGCGCTACTCACCGCGTCACCGCTACTCACCGCGTCACCGTGCTGCCCTGACACTTTCACATATACAGTACTTCTCCTGACATAAACCGCCTAACAAACCCGTAAGCGCTCCACTACCCGCCACACACACATACAAGATGCATACAGGATCACATGTCCCCATATACACACAAGCATAAACACATGCACTTCCCGACAGACGCAAAACCAAACACGCGCATAGGCATTTTCCCCCGACACACAGCCAGTCACGCATACAGTACAAAGATCCATCGTATAGTCTTTACAGACTGTTAGCGAGCATTTATAAATACCAGTACGGAACACGAGGCCGTGGGTGGCCAGTACCGCACCCGGCCGTCTTTGTTTCCCTAGTGACGATGTTTACACACTGCGCTAGGTACAGTATTCATTTGAGGCCGAGTCGCCCCAGGGGAGACACGGGACACGCATTATCATGCAAACACGTATAGTACACACAAAGTGAGCACACAGACCGTACGCAAATACACCTAAATTAACGCAGTGTGCACGCATACATTATGCACACAAATACATTGTCCGCACATGCAGTAATATACAAAGTACTGTTCACAAAAGTACACTCATCGCACTCGTACAGTACAAACTTGCACGCAGTAGACGTTCAAGCAGTTCACAAACAGTACAGTGTAAAAACACACGTACATAATGCACACGCTACAAAGACGCAGTACACGCGCGCACAGTGCACAAAGACAGTAGAAACGCAGTACACGCGCGCACAGTGCACAAAGACAGTAGAAACGCAGTACACGTACAGTATACACTAAACACATACAGTACGTAAACACACAAACCAGATATAGAGCACATAAGCGGCACACACAAACACAGCACAGCACATACACAGGAGTCCACACAAACGCTGGAGGACGCACGAACACAAGCACGAAACACAACGCGCGCCATCCGCACACGCGCGTACTGTTCCCACACGCTGCACGCCGCCGCCATTACAGCGGCTCGGGCCGCCTCGGCCTCCCCCCCCACGCCTCTCGCCCAGCGCCTCTCGCCTCAAACCCAGGAGCCCGCACCGCCAAACCTCCTCGGGCAGCCGCAGCTCTCCCTCAGCAACACCACAGCCGCGCAAACCCAGCCCCGACAGCCGCCAAATAAGACAAAAAACAGCCGCGCGCGCGCACACAACACACACACCCGAGCAACGAACCGCAACTGGGCCCCAGCGGTGACGGGGGACCCTCACGGCCTCTGCACTAGCTCACCTTCCATCTCCATCTCCTCGGGTTCGCTGAGCTGCTGCTGCTGCTCATGCTGCTGCTCGAGCTTGACGCAGTTGTTCATCCTCTTCCTTGGCGCCAGGGAGGAGGGAGACGCGTGTCTTGAGGGGATGGACACTCGTACGTACTTGCTCGCTATTCGCCCAATGTCTGCCCGCGGGTCTCGGGCCCCGCTTCTCGCAAAGCGGGGGGGGCGTTCTTACGTGTCGCTAACGAACGAAATGGAGCTGTGCCTTGCTTGTTCACTGCTGCTGCCGTGCTGATGGCGCCGGTCGTGTCTGCGGGGACGCGGAGCGACTGTGGGACGCGGCCTCTGCCCCCGCTCCTCCTCGCCGCTGTCATAGGCGGCGTTGACAAAATGGCGGCGACGCGCTCATTGGATTTCCCACTGCGCATAGGCGGCGGCGGCGGAGCGCTTTACATTCCCCACTATGGACGGGCGACGAAGCCTCACATTCTCCACTGCCTATAGGCGGGGATGTCTTACATTACATACAGCGCATAGGCGGCGGGGCGCCTCTGCATTCCCTAGCGCGTATAGGCGGCGGTTGGCGCCTCCAGTGGCTGCCACGAGTCGCCAGGGGGAGCCCCGCGTCTCGCCTACACGCACCGCGGGCTCGCGTTTCCAATTCCCCATGCAGAGTGGAAAATCAAAGACGAGTCACAGTGCGGTTGTGGCCATGCAACAGAAGCCATAGATGCGATATGACCACTGACGTCTAAGTGCCTTAAATGCAGTAGCAAAACTACACCAACTCTCCCTAGAAGCCCTTCTCGTCGTAGCCCATGAACATTTTAACTACTGCCAATCGGAAGAGTGGCATACAGATTGAGTCCTCCTTCTATTATTTGTGGAGGGATCGGTCCACTTGAATTGTATCGTCTCGCCCACACACGGTTGACCCACAACACTGCAAGTCACAGCAATGTACTCTCATCCACCCATTCGCCCACTCACGAAACTACAAGTCACAACAACGCGCTCACCCACTCACCACTCTGCAGCTCACAAACACTTCTCTCTTTCTGCCCCTCCCCTCGCGCACTGCTCCACTTCGGAATTCCCTCCCGTCCTATCTTATCCCAAGCTCTTGTGATAACCTTGCCCAGTGTACGAAACGTTCTTCGTTTCTCTACCGCAACTTGGAATTTGCTGTTTGTTGCTGTCCGCTTCATGTTTTGGGGCCCGTGGCCACGCACTTTACTGAGAGGGCGAAGATGGCCCGGTTCCGTTCCCTAGCGCTACAGAGGGCCCTGCGGCTATAGTATTCCTCTCTCCACGGTCTGCAATGTGTAGCTTGCTGTCCCATTGCACAGTATATCAGTGGTGTGTTTAAAATAACCTTTATATGGTTTATGTGCAGCGACATATGTTGTAAAGGAGGCATATTGTCTTGGTTACTCTCCTAAATCACAATGATGCTAAACTAACTCCACTGAAATTGTACTTTGACATACGTCCTTGTTTCTTTACATGTTAGTCACCCTATACGGTATCTGGTTAATGTTCCTGTAACTTAGTTTTGTCGTTTCTCCTGTGTTCATTCTGGAGGTCACCTGCCAGAGCTGATTAACGCTGCAGATAATAACGTTTCCGATACGGTGTTGTCAAATCCTCCACTCATACAGCGAGCTGCTTTGTTTTTGTTCCGATTTTTGTTTTGCTTTCGTCATTTTGATGACCAAGGTCACTCTTGCAAGTTACACTCCTATCTTGATCTCTCGAATTTTCACTTAAATAAATATAACGTGCCTTTCTGTGTGGAGTTTGCATGTTCTCCCCGTGTCCGCGTGGGTTTTCCCCGAGCACTCCGGTTTCCTCCCACAGTTCAAATACATGTTGCTGTCTAGGTTAATTGGCCTGCTGAATAAATTGCCCTCGGTGCCTTGTGATGGACTCGCGTCCAATCAACGGTATAGCCCTGCCTTGCGCCCTGTGTCTGCCGGAATAGGCTCCGACTCACCGGGACCCTGTACAGGATTAAGCGGTTGCTGACAATAGATGGATGGATAAAATAAACTTTAAATGTGGGAAACTGTAATTTAACATCGCGCTTCGAAGAATCGCAAAGAAGAAGAAGAATGTGTAATGTGTTCTTAAAAGCAATTCTCATACGTCGAGCCGTGAAACCCTATGTGTCTAATCATCTACATAGTTACTTATACCCTCACAATCCAAACATATGCTGCTTCTTCTTCTTTGCGATTCTTCGAAGCACGATGGCTAGCTTCTGGACATCGTCGTCTTTCAGCTTGGCTTCGAAGTGTTTGGTAGAATTCGCAGGCAATACCAAGTACTACCTGACAGGGATCGCGACGTGAACGCTTCTACCTTGACCCTTAGGTTAATTGCTTGACTAGATTGCCCTAGGGGCCCTGTGATGGACTGGCGTCCCATCTGGAGGTCCTGCATTGCGCCCTGTTTGTGCTGTATTTGCCGGGATACCCTCTGAGTTCACTGCGACCATCTACATAATTAAGTGGGTACTGTACTTATGTTTTTACAACGACGTTGTTTCGGGTTATGTATTCGATAGTTTGGGGGTGACTTGATCAAGTTGCACATTATACTTCGGGGTCGATACAAACGTGCTCACGTCACGGATGTACGTGCTTACGCCATGGATCAACTTGCTAACGTCGGGATTGACGTGCTTAAGTCAGGGGGGGGGGGGCGTGGCTGAATTTCGTTTGGCGTCAGGATCGAATCGCTTGCGCACATTCGATCCGAAGATTACGGATCGCGGCCAAATCATACAAAAATCGATAACAAGGTTCTATTGTGAAGGTCAGTTTAAAAACTGCCGCCAAATTCACAAAATCCACGACGTACATTTGTATCCACAGTGCGTGTTGTCCCCCTTTTAAGGTACGCTTTTTACCAGACAATAAATACATAATTGATTGCACTTTGGTAAATTACCTGATGTTCGTTCGGGGTCTCTTGGCCACTTGAGTTTAATTCAAATGAACTGACATTCGATTATGAATCGTCCCAGTTGGCCGCAACTCCTTATATAAAGCAGGCCACGCCTCTTATTCCACCACAATTTGCCAACTGATCGTGTTACAGCGCCACCGTGCTGCCCCAGGATTTACATTTTCCAATTGAATTCTACCAGACGCTTCGAGGCCGAGCTGAAAGACAACGATGTCCAGAGGCTGACCATCGTGCTTCGAAGAATCGCAAAGAAGAATACGTAGGAATAACTTCGTGAATATTCCAATGTATTATAGACAATGGATTTGTGAATTTATCATTGTTCATAGATAGATGTTTATAATTACATAGGCAATAGCTTGGTTAATATTCGAAATGCACATAATGCAATGAGCTGCTATATATATCCCAGTGTGCATAGGCGCGCGCGCTGGCCCGAGGTCGTGCCTCCCCATTGCCTCCGGCGAGGCCTCGTGTGCACGTGACTATCCTCACAACCAATGGAAGCGTGAGGATCCCCTTAGCGGAGCGAGACGAAGCGCGAACATCCGGGTCCTCGTCCTCTCCGACAGCCCCGCCCCTCCACCCACAGCCCCGCCCCTCTCCCCCAAATGACATTTATAGTGACGCGAGATGATACATTTGCTGCGTAAGCTTGTTCTACGCATGCGCGCGCATACGAGATTCGCCCGAGGTCGCGCGGCGCCAAATTTGGCATTGTCCCCGCTTTCATTGGCTGCGGGTCGCATGTCCGACCAGAGGGTTTACCTCCACACAGAGTTTGTTTTGATTTTCACTTGTTTCAGATTTTTGTATGGCCCATCTCAGAAACAAGTTGTCGTTTTGGAGCGTCTGAAAATATATAGTTCTGGCGGAGTGTGAAACTTTTAACGGTGAATCTCCATGCCCAGAGCAGCACCCCCATCCATCCATTGTCACAAACCGCTTAATCCTGTACAGTGTACAGGGTCGTGGTGAGCCGGACCTATACCGGCAGACCCAGGGCGCAAGGCAGGGCTATAACCAGGATAGGACGCCAGTCCATCACAGGAAATTTAGTCCGCAGGTCAATTAACCTATGCAGCAACATGTCTTTAGACCGTGATAGGAAACCGGAGTGCCCGGCGAAAACCCACGCTGACACTGGGAGTACATGCAAACTCCACACAGAAAGGCACCCGAACCGAGGGTTCGAACCTGTGAAGCTGAAACGCGAGACCATACCCAAGCGGGCCACATTGGCTTGCGGCGCAAAATGTTGAGAACCCCTGCAAGTATCAGCGACGAGCGTGGGCACACAGAGAGGGGGCAGTGGCGCCCCCAACTGGAAGCCCAAAATAATGCCGACACATGTACAATCAACCCCCGCTGTTCGCGGGTTCGTTTTTCGCATGTTTATTATATTCGCAGTTTTAAAAAACCGGAAACAATGTTCGCGGAACTCCGTATACCAAAGGCGCCGTACGTATCGCGCCATGCTCGACGCCACGGAAACTCGCGCGAGGCGTGCCGCGCGGCGCGTACAGTAATAATCCATAGTATACTATGGATAACATTGGTCACGAAAGCCTTCGTGGTAGTAATAATAATACAATTTATAACGCGCGCAAAAAACACGCCTGATCATGGAGAAAACACGAATACGGAGGCACAGCGAGGAAACCGCAGAGAGGGGAGGAGTCAGCGAAGCAGTTAGCCGGCGCCAACCCGCCAGACACTGCTTTCCTATATATTATGATGTTATTGGCCAATACATTAATGCGTGTGTTTTAGTTGTGGGAGAAAACCGGAGAACCCGGAGGAACCCCACGCAGAACACGGGTGAGAACACACAAACTCCACATAGAAAGGCGCCCCAGACGGGAAATCGAACCGCCTCAGGCAGGGTTTTATTTCTGTGATGTTACCACTGCGCCACCCAAGCGTCTTCACGCCGTATTGGCCACGGGAACTGTTTGATCATACTTCACCACGCCAGGCAATGCGGGCTGGTGGATGCCTCTCTACTCCATCCTTTCCCCCCCACTGGACACTTCGCAAATCGCAGCCTGTCCCGTAACACGCGCAATGGAAAGGGCCATTGACACGCACGGTGCGCATGGACCGTGCCCTCAGTGCGCGCCGGTCTGCCGGGAGTGGGCGCGGCCCTCGCGCGGTCTCCCCACACCCACCGCCGCCGGTTGAAAACAGAAACAACGTGACGGGCATTGCGCAGAGGCTATTCGCCAAAGTCACGGTCACGGAGAGAAACGTAACGATTCAGCCGAAGAGATTCCCTGGATCGATTCTTGTACCCATTCTTGTGGTACTTAATAACAATCTCCTTTTGTAACGCGCGCATTTTATCCGCGCGCGTTGCACCCGTTGATTCGGAGGCGCGGAGCCCTGCTCAGTCGGTTTGTTGTGAGTCGGTGAAAAGGTGACTTTTAAAGAGTTTTTTCAATTCAATTCAATTCAACTTTATTTGTCAACTCTACCAGATGTACAGGACATACAGAGAATCGAAATACCGTTTCTCTCAGACCCCGGCGTTGTTTACTGTCGTTCTACAAATGACTTGCAGAAACCGACGGCTAATACTTGTTACTTGATGAATACGTAATAATAAAAAAACGAACATGAAACCATGAAGACACCGCACTGTTTGGTCCGAGAGTAGTCGCTGCATCAGAGCGCGCCGCCATTTCCCCAGACCCCCCAGCGTCGGCTGTAAATAATAATAGCATTTATAGAGCGCCTTTCACCCGAGGGTCGCAAAGCGCTGCATAAGGCTGTGGTCGAGAACGGCTTGTCAACATCAAGACAGATTAACTGAGAGGCAAGCAATATTAATAAATTATAGGACATATGACATAAAGACAGCAGATAAAATACTAATAATTCTCCAACAAGCAAGGAGGGAACAGATGTTCCCGAGCAGACACAGATCGGGAGAGAGAGAGAGAGCCAACGTCTCGGCACGGCACCACTGACCCGCACCAACAGTCCAAGCCAGAGGAATAAATAAATGTTCCCATGAAGGCGCAGGTAGGAAGAGAGCCAACATCATGGCACGACAGCATTGAGCCGCATCAGTAGTCCTAGCCGGGACTTGAAAGCTTTACGGAACAAGTGAGTCTTGAGACGAGATTTGAAGATGGTCAAGTACTCCGCTGAACGAATGTCCAGCGGAAGGGCATTCCAGAGTCTTGGAGCAGCGCGCGAGAAGGCTCTGTCACCCATCGAATGGAGGTGCGACCTGCGAACATACAGCAGGCGTGTATTGGAGGATCTTAGTTGTCGTGCTAAATATTTACCGGTGGGGAGTGTATTAAACGTACCGCGGTATACACACACACGGTACATTGCTGTAGATTGTTTAAACAAATCTGTTATACACAGATTTGTTTGGAGACCTAGAGGCCGACCCAGGACGCGCTGGAGGGATTATATCCTTCGGCTGGCCTGGGAACGCCTGGGAATCCCCCAGGAAGAGCTGGAATCTGTAGCTGAGGAAAGGGATGTCTGGTCCACTCTCCTTGGACTGCTGCCACCGCGACCCTCACCAGGACAAGCGGTTTAGAAAATGGATGGATGGATGTTATTATACACACGAACTTCCATGTGGGTGCCGACGCTGGGGGGTCTGGGGAAATGGCGGCGCATTCTGATGCAGCGGCTACTCTCGGACCAAACAGTGCGGTGTCTTCATGGTTTCATGTTCGTTTTTTATTATTATTACGTTTTCATCAAGTAACAAGCATTAGCCGTCGGTTTCTGCAAGTCATTTGTAGAACGACAGTAAACAACGCCGGGGTCTGAGAGAAACGGTATTTCGATTCTCTGTATGTCCTGTACATATGGTAGAGTTGACAAATAAAGTTGAATTGAATTGAACACGGATCAATGCGTGAATCGTGGGTGTATAGTAATCGTCGGGTTACGAGTAAGGATCGATTCGCTGGTCAGGGCCCAGCCGCCCGTCGGTGTGCTTTTCCCGGCGTGCCCCGCGCGGATATATATGACGGGGGTGGGGAGAGCCGGCGCGTCAGACGACGCGGAGCTCGCGTCGCGCACGCCGGGCGGAGCGTGACGCCGCTCGGCTCTTACATAAGACAACACAGGCGCCGCACGGAGACAGCGGAACGGGACAGACACGGCGCCCCAAGGACAGGAGGCCTCGAGGCCCTCGCGACGCCATGGACGAGAGGAAGGAGGCGGCCGAGGCGGAGATCCAGGAGCACTGCCCCGAGCACTGGTTCTCCATCTGGGAGCGCGAGTGTCTCGACGACGCGGAGCAGGAGGCGCCTGAGGAAGATGACCGCCTCGCCCTGGAGAGGGAACAGGCGGCACAGAAGCTCTGGCTCTCCTTCCAGAACTCGGCCACGGCGGTGGCGCAACTCTATAAAGGTGCGGAGGAGCCCCGGGGGGAGGGGGGGCGAGCCGCGTTTGGCGGGACGCGCCGGGCTGCGCGGACTCGGGCGGCGCGAGTGGCGGCGGCGGCGGCTCAACGCTCTACCGCCGAGGGCCCAAAATGGCGATTGTGAAGAATATGGCCGATAGTGGTGGTGGTGGTGTTGATGATGCTGCTGCTATTGAGGGCCGTTATTGAGGGGATGAGGCTGTGGGTGGTGACGGTGGCGACGATAGCGGTGGAGGTGGTTGTGACGAGGTGTTGCTAGAGCTGGCCTTGATGGTGGGAGTGGTGATGGTGGTGAGTGGTAGTGGGATTATGGTCACCGTTGAGGCGGTGGGAGTGATTTTGCTATTGGTGGTGATGGGGGTGAAGACGATGCTGATGGTCTTGATGGTGGTAACGTGCGGATGTGAGTGATGATTGGAGTCGTGATCGACGCGATGAAAATGCTGGTGTCGGTACGACTGATGCTTGTTACGATAGTGATGGTGTTGATGGCAGTGGGCGTGATCATTGTTGTGATTTGACGATGGTAGGTGGCGTTGGTGGAAGTAGTGGTAATGTGTGATACTAGTGGAGGTAATAATGGTAGTGAGGCTTTGCGGTAGTATTGGTGGGGGTGATGATGGCCGAGGTCGTGGTGGTGATTGTTTTGGCGTGAGTGATTGGATTGTTACCGACAGTGGTTGATTATTGACAACGCCTGAGGTACGAATGATGGTGACGTGGTGATGCTGATGATTTTGATGGTGGTTGTCATGACGATCACGATGATACCAATTGAGATGGTCTTGTCAGTGATTAACGATCATTTGGTGAGCAGTGGTGGTGATACACCGGTTGGCGTGAGTGATGGTGGAACCCGGTTGGTGATGGGAGTGACGATGGTTATGGCGGTGGCGATGTGTGTGATTGTGACATTTGTGACGCGTTGCGGGATGTGGCGATCTTAGGGACGATGCTGTTGGTGGGAATGCTGGTGACGATGATGATGCTTCAGTTTGCTAGGATCGGGGCCTGTAGCCCGCCAGCCATTGTTTATGATGCTGGGTGGGGTGGCGCGCTGAGGAGCGGGCCAGCTTGGCCACTCACAAGGACAGCAGTGGTCGTGGACACTGCCACGAATGAGTCAAAACCTCAGTCAACATTTCAACATGCTAATAATACCTCTGTGGGGTTTCGTTTTTTAAGTTAATTGGCTACAGTTTTGGAATTTTTGGCTTATCAAAGTCAATGATTTAATACGTAAGCTAACGTATTGCACCACCATCGCAACGTGGATGAAAATGTGCTTTCATAGTTTTGAAATATTTCCCCTGGAAGTCCGGTAATATGGAACGTCTCGCTTTCAAGGCTGTCAGATGCATAGGTAACACGTAATGGCAGGCTGGTCTGAGTACATCTGACACTGGTGTTAGTCGCATTGTAACATTTCCCTCTCAGCAAGGAAAGTGGATTACATATTTCTGAATTACAGATATACATATGCCCAAGTGATGTAGCCACTTCATGAATAAACAAATCTTTGATGGTTGCTCTTCATAGCTGTTCTTCCGTTATAGCCGTGTCGAGCGTTCTCCCTTTCTCCTTTGCAACGTTTCGCCTCCCGCGTTGGAAGCATCATCAGAACGCCTGATGATGCTTCCAACGTGGGAGGTGCTCGACATAGCTATCCCGGAAGAACAGCTCTGAAGAGCAACAACCATCGTGAATCGAGCCGTAAAAACCTACATCAGTACAAACAAATGTTTACCCACATATTGGTTTGAATGTACATCTGCGATTGTGGGCCTGCGCCCGTGTCTCCACAGACCGCGTGTGTCAGCAGCAGCAGCAGGGAGTCTCCTTGTGGATCCCCTTCCAGAACGCGGCCTCGGCTGTCACGAACCTCTACAAAGGTGCGCTGTGCGTGTGTGTGTCCTGTGTGACACAGGTGACGGGTCGGTGTGTCATGTGTAGCAGTGGAGAGCACAGGTGGTGCATCTTCTAGTGATTTCTGTCAGTGAAGTCGTTACAACTGGGTCTGTCTTGTTCGTCTTCAACATTTCACGTGGCCTCAAAGTGCACCTAGCCTGGCAAAAAGCACTTTAGATGTGAATGTCAGTTATTGTCTGTGCTTGGTTGTGTCTGAGCTGTGTGTGGATCTGGCAGACCAAGTGTAATCCTCTGCCATAGCTAACATCACTGGCAAGTGGTGTCTGAATCTCTTATGGGCTAACTCAAGTTGACATTTTGGAAACACTGGTAGGATGGCAATTTATAGAAAAATAATACTAAATCCCTTTACAAATATGATGCAATGCTGGTAGGTTTGGTTGTCTAGTATCATGTTTGGTTTTGTGACAAAATGTTGTTGCTGCCCGTTAATTGAGCTGGTGTGTACCTCGCTATCTTTCTGTGATCCGTGTGTTTGTCCCGATCTGTATTGGTCTCGTCAGACGTTTCCGTATTCATTCCTGTCGTCTTTGTCCTTGTGCGTGAGCTGTGTCGCTATTAGCTTGAGTAATAATAGCGGCACAGTCGACACCGCTTTGCGCGCTGTGTTCACTTTGTACGGCAAAAGAGAAGTTCTGTAAATATTAAGGGGATCCACCTTAATATAATCCACTTACGTCATTTTGGAGTATCCAATGTGTACGCACGTGTCGCTATAAATTAATTGTTGTTTGTGGTGCAATGTATGCCTGGACATAAATGAGGAAGGTGACGTCTGTCAGATTTATAACGGATCACAATTAGTTTTGAGTAAACATTGCTCACAGTTGATGGACGGGCAACGCATGGTGAAGTATGGGGATGACCGTAGGCTGCAGCTTTGAGGCAGGATGTTACACTTCTGATGAAGCTGAGGGATGAGAGTGTTATTGGTGGTGGCGTATATTATCGTTGAAGTGCTTCGTGATTATGTCAGTCATTTGAGAGATGTTTCACGTTGCGAATTGCAGTTCGTGTTTAAATCCCATTTGGGTTGTAGCGTGCGTACAGTATGACATTGTTGGATACTGTTTACTGAGTATAAATGCATCCAATTAATGTTCCTCCAAACATCCAAACCTTGATTACTTCGTGACATTTGACAAGGCTCCTTGTACAAATTAATGTCTTCTCAATGTTTGACCTCCCCGTATCGGGACACAACCCGTGCGTGTTTGGAAATGTTTCGTGGACAATTGAGTCATCGATATCCGGTATAAGGGTCAGAGTACTATATGCATCTCATAGTATTATGGGGATGTGTTGACCGCACAAGCGCCACGTATACCCATATCTTGTAAAGCAGCTTTGAATTGATATCGGTGTGAACAAAAGGCCTGGGTTGTGGGGTAGGGCTGAAGTGTTGTGAAAATGTGATGTGTGTCTGAGGACGGGAGCGGGGGGGGTGCGTGCTGTTTAAACGCAAGTATCTGCGTGCATCTACACGTAGCAAGGGTACTTTATAAAAACATTTACACACTAATTGGGCACGTAATGTCGCCACATTACCCATAAATACACTGAACTACTCGAGTACTTTAAGAGTGGAGTGTCCATAATCAAGTGAGCATGTAAGGATTGTAAGCAACAAACCACTCGCATGATGCAACGCAAGTGTGAGGCCTTGTGCCAGCTGTCTTCCGAGGCGAACTTTGTTCGCATTTGTCGCACGTGTAAATAGTTTTGAACGCTATCACGTCTTAATTATCAATGCACCTTATGCTTGAGAGTGATGGATGGGTTAAATATGGATTGAGTCGCCTTAACCATGTCAGATAATGAGATTAAACGTAGTTCCGCAAGACCACATTCTCTGAGAATGCTTTTGTTATGCATTCCTTCGCACCTGGTGTTGTAGCCATGAACACGCAACATAACAAACCCACTCCGTACTCTGTCAAAAGTAATGCAGTATGCAGTACAAATTATCTGGCCATTTCAGGTATCGTGGATATAAGAAAGATGTTTTATTGCTTCAGCCTTTCGTGTCCCTGGGATAAAAAAAAAATTAAACTTGCTTTGTGACTAGTGGATATAGTATGGTGGCTAAGCTTGTGCTTGCCATGGGAATGTGGAATTGGCACAACTTGCTTGGGACAGCTGATGGAAATTGGAACTGCTCAATGCTAGTATGAGCATCGAAGCGCTCAGACTTTTATCACGCTTAGTTGCGATGCCGCAGCACAGTTGTTCAGCACTCGCCGTGGTCCCAGACGCTTGACCTCTTTTGCAGGGTTCAATCACCGATATTATTATAATAATATATGTCTAGCTATTTGGCATTGTACACCTATCGTCTGTTAAAACGGTTACAGCCTAGTAAAGTTATACCACCTGTAAAGGTTTTTTTTTAACTTTACAAAATATCACAATGGCACGGGTCCCGGCACAGTACAGAGATTGGTAACGTTATCTATTGCAATAAAAAAACCAGAAATGTGGGCAAGTGTTGCTTTCATAGCGTTGTTAGCAGCACACTCGTAAAGTTTGCATTGCCCTGGGGTTGCAGCGTAGACATGGGCAGCATGCTTTCCACGCTTCTCGCCGAGCTGGCTGGAAACCTAATGCCAGGGACATTTCAGAACACACTGTTCTACAGAAGCCTAGATATTGACAGTGGGTCCCGTCTGCGTGTGGTTGCAAAAAAAGAAATACCTCACCGATTCAAACAGGATTGGGACAGTCGAGGTATCATCATTCGATGCCACGATCTGTAATTTATTGGAAGGACTACACGGCTCGTACCCTGATTTACAGCTCTCCAGTTATTTTTTTTAACACAGTTGAACGCAGACCGAAACACACCGAGCATCAAGCGGCCAGCAACAAACCGCACTGAACGTTGTAATAGATTAGCGTCATCACATCTCTCGAAAAAGAGACCAAATATCACACTAGAAAGGTAATAAACATTACCTTGTATATAAACATATTTTGTGGAGTGAGGCAGTTGCTTTTGCGTATTTCTATAATAGTACAACAAATAATACTTATTTCCTGATTTTATAATAATAATAGCATTTATATAGCGCCTTTCACCCGAGGGTCACAAAGCAACTGCCTCACTCCATGCGAGTGGCTTGTTGCTTACAATCCTTACATGCTCACTTGATTATGCGTGATCCATATTTTATCATTAACTCTTTGGCTTCTGTAACATGTAAATGCTTTGTCAGGATTCTGGCAGGTCCTCTGACAGTCTTTCGTAATAGTGTCCTGTGCATGTCATGACCTTACTGAGGCTCACAGTGGATCCATGACAGGGAAGCATCTAAAGGTGTTTGCTCATATCCATTAAAGATTTCGGTGTTTAAGTTTACAGAAGTGGACGACATTGTAATTAACTTTGGAAATGGTGCAAATACAGAATTGTTTTTTCAAGTTATCGTATTCTCCAGATTATCAGAAATTGACACGGTCTAAACATTTGAATCATTTTGAGAAACATGTTTTGTAATTGGGAGAATACAGGCTTGGGTAGAGCCATCTTCCAAAAGATGTTTATAAATGTGCTGCTTTAAAATGGGGAGAGGGGTCTTCTCTTAGATGATTCTGAATGTATACTGGTGTCTACTGTCCTCTGGGTGGTCATGTCTGGCTATAGAGGACCGCTATTCTGGCAGGTGATTCTCAACACCCATATTAAGACATGTCTTCCCGAAGAAAATATTTACTGCAGATTATAAAATGTATCCCCAACGTTTGTTTAAAACATTGGGGGAGAAGGAAGTGTTGTACAATCGAAGAGTACAGAAATAGGAATTTAAATGTAAAAATGACTGGGGAGGAGTTATGTGGATGGTGATGCACATGATAGGAACGTAGCAGCTGTTCACACAGAGGCACACTGCAGGGCGCTTAGGGTTGCACTTATCAGGGCTCCTTAGCTTGAATGACCAAGCGTTGTCTCCCCCACGGATCCTTGTTTTCTGGGCCAAGCTCTGCCGAGCTGCTTATCTATCGGCCGTGCGGAATTAACATAACAGTATTTTTTATTTCATAGTCGCGGCGACTCGGCTGTCTCATTGCTGATACTCGCCTTTGCTTCATGGCCAAATCCTGGGTCAGAGTCCCTGGCGATTCAATGAATTGAGTCAATTCATCTTCACGATTCTGTTGCTGAACCAGCCATCATCCCCCAACAAGCCGGATTCCGACCCGGCAAATCTACAACAAGCCAACTTCTAAATCTCACTCAGCACATTGAGG
>JAZEWU010000034.1:6946653-6961696 GCA_036362915.1 Geotria australis
CTTGCGGAGTTCAATGAAAATGCAAGGGGCTGTGTAAGAAAATGGGAAACTGTAATTTAACATCGCGCTTCGAAGAATCGCAAAGAAGAAGATCTTCACGATTCGATTCAAGGTTCGATTATTTTTGGTCTTGCTGTGAAAGAACACACCATCTCTGTCTGCAAAGTTACCGTAAGGCCGTTCTTCTTCTTTGCGATTCTTCGAAGCACAATGGTCAGCTTCTGGACATTGTTGTCTTTCAGCTCGGCTTCGAAGTGTTTGGTAGAATTCGCAGGCAACACCAAGTATTATTACCTGACAGGGATCGCGACGTGAACGCTTCTACCTTGACCCCCGTAAGGCCGTTGACAGCACAAATAAAAACATAGACTTGCACACGTGATTTGATGCATGCATTGAGCTTCAGGAATGGTGTTAATTGATGAATCAATGCATCGTTACTACCCAAGTACATCAGCTTAAACAATTTAAGTTTGTTTAAGGAAATGTAATGCCCATGCTATTCTGCTTATGTTAATTCTGCGACTATCACAAGGGGACACTGGCAATGTGAGCATAGAGCCTGAATTAGATGAACAAAATGAGACGCAAATAGTATGGACGAAAGAAAGGCCAAAAATACAGCGCAGGCGCGGCAGGGCAAAAATTCAAAAGAGGGCCTGATAAAAGACCATACAAAATATGACACGGTGCACACTATAAAGACCAATAGATGCAGTACGGGAGAACAAGACCAGAACCGCACAGAAGGTGGCGGTGTAGCCATGAGCTTGTTGTTGCCACTTGCGGGTGAAAGGGCCTCCACTTGGGGGAGCTCAAGAGAGGCCCTCTCGGTCCCACCATTCTCAACCAGTGGGTCGTGACCCATCAGCAGGCCGCGAGCGCCACCTAGTGGTACGTGGAGACCACACCCCAAGCGGGCCTTGAGGTGCAAAAGGTTGAAAACCCCTGCTCCAGGCAATACTCATGGAACTGTACAGAACTACGATATGCAGCAGCGCGCAGACGTACAAAGACAAAGATCCCCCGTATAGCCTTAACAGACTTTAGGGACAAGTTCCGTGAGCGAGCACCACTTAAGGTCGACACGACACACGAGGGGGTGGGTGACCCGCACCACGCCCGACCGCCTTTGTCTCCCTAGTGGCGATGTTTACACACCGCACTAGGTACTCATTTGAGGCTGAGTCGACCTAGAGGAGACCCAGGACGGGTTCAGAAAATCGTCACTGGTGTTGGTCGTGAGCGGGATTCGAACTCGGGTCACAGCCAGGTTTGTAACCGAGCGCGCTCACCGCTGAGCCACCGCTCCCCCTACACACACAATACTACAAACAAATAAGTCTATAATGACTAGACGGTGGAGACGAGACTGTACGGGTGGGCACACTCCGTCCCTGGCTCGATGCGCACGCCACGGGGGGCGGACACACCGGGGGAATACTGTAGCACCGACGTTTTTGTGTCGTTTGTGCAATGCTTCTCTTGGAAGCAAAATCATTGGAAATAAGCTTATTTTGTATTATTCATTGATGTGATTAATACAAAAACACTCAAGAATTAATTTGCATGTCCTCGGTATAATGAATAAATTCTCCACTGACTCATTATTCCCACCCTAAGCTCTTTCTGCTGTCCTTGTACATCGCACTGTTTGGAGAGCCTTTGTGTATGCTGCGCCTTTGTAGAATCGGGGTAGCGTCTGGATTGACAACCGCCAACCGTAACAGGTGTTATGGGCTTTCGGGGGCTGTGACTGATAGCAGAAGGTGGTGCAGCAAACTTCATTGTTTTATCGAGGCCGAGCTGAAAGACAACGATGTCCAGAGGCTGACCATCGTGCTTCGAAGAATCGCAAAGAAGAACAAGAATGTCCTTATTTCTTTACCCCCATATATGTGTTCTGCGCCTTCCCTGACCAGCATGGATAGGTCAAACAACTCCCACTGTGTGGAGTCGCTCGCTCATCCAGCAATGGATTGACAAAGGTGCTCTTTAAACAGCCTTGCAGGTGAATGTTAAATGCTGCAGCAAGCTCAAATTAAATCCACATTCACGGGAATGCCATTAACAATGTTCTATTTGTGAACACGGTCTCCATTATTTTCTACGCCGTCGTGCCAGTGTGGAGCCACAGCCAGCATTCCATCATGGGTAAAGGATTTATCAGCTTCATGTAACCCTTTCCAAACTACATCCTGTCCAGCAGTGTCATTTTCGAAGTAGTGCTCAAGTAGGTCATCCTTCCAAGGACAGATACACATCTGAGGATGCCAGATGTGGGCTGCGTGGTGGATGGGACAGCACAGTCCATCTAGACTAGACCTTGGCCTCTTATGTCCTCAGATGTGTGTGTGTGGCCTGGAATTCTTGTTTTAGAATGGGGACTTCACCATTTCACACGTGCATGACATTCCGACAAATACATGACATTGCAGCAATTATTCTAATAATGTGCAAATGATTCATGAAAAAGAGGACACTACTTTTGCGTTACTATACTGCACAGCTTACAATTCGTTGTTAGATTGTCAGTTGTGTGGATTGTCTGCGTATACTTAACGCTGCCGGTTGGTGAAGTTGGGAGGGGCAGTGGGAGGCATGGTAGTCTAGGACAGTTCATAATAATAATATCATTTATAGAGCGCTTTTCACCCGAGGGTCACAAAGCGCTGCACAGGGCTGTGGAGAGAACAACATGTTAACAACGGGAGACCAAATAGCCGAGAGTGAAGCAATAGCGATAAACCATAATACATAGGACACATAAACAACAGGAAAATAATAATAATAATTCTACAACAAGCAAGGAAGGAACAGATGCTTGCCACTGAAGTCAACAAGAGATTCAAACTAAGGTTTCCAGAGGATTATAGTGCGGTGCACTTAACCACAGCCTTACTGCTCCACCCCACTTTTGGCGTGCCTCGTATAATGTCTAAATTCCATCGCAATATTGGAAGTCGCTGCGACCTTGCGGAGCTCTGCTGATGGGTAGGTGCGCCGCACGGCGTGCGGCCGAGCACGGTGGCTTAGGCACGCTGCCATGGTCATTGCCCTCATAATGTGTTGTTGTTATTGTTGTACGTGTGTCAGTGGGTTTTGTAGTACTGTGGGGAGCGGTGGCTCAGTGGTTAGCGCACTGGGCTACAAACCTGGTGACCCAAGTTCGAATCCCGCTCACGGCCAACCCCAGTGACAATTTTCTGAACCGGTCATGGGCCTCCCCTAGGTCGGCTCGGTCTCAAATGAGTACCTAGTGCGGCGTGTAAACACTGCCACTAGAGCTAAAAAGACGTGCAGGCGTGGTGCTGGTCACCCACCTCTTCGTGTGCCTTATCGACCTTAATACGTGCTCGCTAACTGCACTTGACCCGACAGACTGTTGAGGCTATGCGGGGGAACTTTGTCGTTGTAGTACTGTGCGCACGTAAACCATATGTAAACGTTACCTCCCGTGGCGGACGGCCGGACTGGGACAAACGTTCGTAATCACGTGGTTGTTGGTGAAAGTGTGAGAAGCAAGGCCCCATTATGATTCACATGATTCACTTGATGCTCGTGTTGAAAGAGGTACAGCAGCCTCCCAGGATTGTTAGGATTGTATTAATCTCCAAAGCGGTTCTAAGTTATTGAGACTAAGTAGTAATGCACCAAGCTATCACGTTAAAGACATGATCTTGCTGATAATTCGTACAAGGTGGCTTCATTGAAGGTGCATGTGGATCAGGTCACCTTGACCTTTTACTCAGTATACAAGGGTTAGCATCACATTGTGGTGTTAATGTGAACTGCGGAAACTTGCCTCTGTGTACGTCAGCTAATATTGATATAACATTTCACGCAATCAGAAGAGACATCAGACTTGGCTTTCCATTAACTCGGTGCGTGTGCACTCCGATTCATTACTACTGTACGCTTGTTTATCCACGAAAGCCTCACTGAGTCCCAGGACTCTTTTTAAGAAAGTCCTGCCAAGTATTTTTAGTAGGGGGTGAATGTTGCTGTATGTAATCAAAGCAACACGACTGTTATGCTCTGTAGCCTGTGGCTGATGTGTGCAGTGATTTCACAGATCCACAATATTTGTACGCAGACAGAAAATCCCCTTTGCTTCTATATCTACTTAGTCTATATCTATAATAGGGTGAGACATCCGTCAGGTCACCATTAATTTCCTAGCCTCTCATTGGTTGACTGGCTCAGAGCTGAACGCATCATCGCCATCTAGCGGTCAGCACAGGTCGCCGTAGGCCACAGTAAAGGCCAGTATGTGTAATTGTGCACTGGTTCATCGATGTGTATTGATTCGTAATTATTATGATGCAGGCATCTGCTTGTGTGTGGGGTGGTTGATCTTGATTTGGTTACGTTTTTCCGATTGTATAACTTGCCCCATCTCTCCCTGTCTCACCCAACTTTAACCTATTTGTTTACCCAGTTGTGGCTGGGTCAGTTAATCTAGGCAATGTCCAGGGGAGGTTGATGTTGGTTTGCGGCAAGTTATCGTGGTTGAGGTAATAATATCCCATTTCATTATTTTGCCTATTAAACTAAGGCCTTGGCAGTCGAGTAAAGCTTTTCAGTCTGTGCTCCACATGCATATGGCCTCTTTAGACCAGTAAACAGCACTTCTCCACACGGCTGATTAACTGTGATATGAAGCTTTTAGATGAATGCCAATATCTGCAATTTTCTGAGCTGACAATTCAGTTTTTTGGCCTCATTTCCAGGTATTGCTTTTGAGGAAACCCTCTCGCCGTTCATTGACTTGGAACAATCGATGGATGAAAGAATATCTTCGTTACATTGTGAACGCAGTGTCTCTAGTTGCTGCAGGGTTTTGTGACCCGATTGAATACACGTAGGCAATCTGCTCTTTCTCGATAAGCTTGAGAACTGGTTTAGATTCAGTCCGCATCATCGTGTAGTCTGCACAGGCACTGCAGCCGGCTGTGCGCAGTAGCGCAGACGCTCTCTCTCTGCTGCACCTTTGACAAATGAGGCTGCACGTGTGCATGACGATGGGACGTACTGGGCTGGCAGGCCCATTACCAGATGGCGCTCATGTTGATTAGATTTATTGATGGTTGCTTTTCAAAGCTGTTCTTTCCGGATAGCCGTGTCGAGCGCCCTCCCTCTCTAAGACAGAGACTCGTCTCACTGCGTTACATATGTTCCTGCATTCTGCTCAATTCACCCGCAGTGTTCGTGCAGGGCTCTTGCCTGTAAGATCAGGAAAATAATCAGCATTTATTTCACAGTCTACAACCTGCTGAAGTCTTTCAGCTGAAGCCCCTTACGAGGATTAGTTTGAATGAACGTTTCTGGATAATATTGTCATACATTTAATTGGCTAATGGACCTAAATGGTTCTTACTTTTGTTTGGTGAAGCAGATGTGTGTCTATGTATGATCGTATTACTGTCCACCAAGACACTGTAACACTGTGGAAGGGCTGCCCATTGCTTTGTCTGGTGCCTCTCTTTGTATCCTTAAACTACTTCCCTCACGTCCACACACCACTAATGGCTTCTCTGTATACAGCCTGGTGGCCACAGTAGGTTTAAGCAGCCAATATTCCTTGTTTGTTGGGAACATTCCGTGATTGCTGGATTTCGAACCACATTGTCTGTGGCAAGAGTCTTTTGTTGAGCACCAATGCAAGGGAATAATAGTAAAAATCTTAAACCGTCTTGGAATACTGTTAATATGAACTGCCAATTGTTGTCTTTGACAAGCAACTGAGGATTTAATTTCAATGTACCCCCTTTTTGTCACACCAAAATCATAGGCTGGTGGCCCTGTGTCTCCCCCTGTCGCTCACCCTCCCTCCCTGTCTCCGTCCGTGTTTGTCTGTAAGGAAGTGACGGCCATCTTAGGGGACGCTGGCAGATTTTTGCCGCTCTTTAGATTGCCAGTTTCACGACCTTTCAGTGTATTCGAAGCAGCCTTAATCATTTAATTTCTGTTGCATTGGTTTTTATTAGTTGTTTTTTCTGTCGCTGTTGACATGCCGTTCTCCCCGCGGCCCTTGTGCAGCCCTTTGTGACCCTCGGGTGAAAGGCGCTATATAAATGCTGTTATTATTATTATTATTATATATCGGGGATCAGCACCGCCAGGAATACCGCGTCAGTGTTCCGCAGGCCTTGGCAAGAGCGTATTAACGTCTATCGTAGTGATGCAGGGATAGCCTGGAATTTTACAGTGAGAAAAAAACAGCACATTGTTGACCAATATTCAGTTGAGGGAAATACTGGCATATATTTTTTTGGGTTCGTACACCATTATGCACTTGGCACACGCTTGAAAATAATGCCAAATTTATAGAGCGGCATGCTTGGGTAATTTGTTGCAGACATTCCAGATACTTGTGCAATTGAACCGTTGGTACTGCAAACTGGTGCAAAGCCTAACAGGCCGATAATCCGTTCAATTGATTGTATCTGTAGGTAGCACTCAGCTAGCCAATTCAATAATCTACCGTTTATGTTAACACATGTTCAAGTGTACAGTTAATTGTCAGTAGCATTAATAGGTTTTGAATGTGTATGTGCTTACCAGCTGCGTATCAATTCATCATGTAACAGCTAGTCCTGTGCGGTTTGCATGTTTTGTGAACGTAATAAAAGCTTTAAATGAACGAATACAGCATTTATATGGATTTACAATCCTCATAATGACACCGTTAATTCACTTTTTCAGTGTTTACCATCCATCCCTCCATTGTCAGAAACTGCTTAATCCTCTACATGGTTGCGGTGAACCAGAGCCCATCCCGGCAGACACAGGGCGCAAGGCAGGGTTATACCCATGATGGGACGCCAGTCCATCACAGGGCACCGGGGACTATTTATTCCACAGGCCAATTAACTTGGTGTTTACATCAATTGATAATTCGTGGACACAGAAATCCGGGACAACCTCAGAGTAGAGTCGCTGCTCCTTCAGATTGAGAGGAGCCAGTTGAGGTGGTTCGGGCATCTGGGAAGGATGCCCCCTGGAAGGCTCCCCCGGGAAGTCGACCAGGCACGGCCCGCTGGGCTGAGACCTAAATGCCGACCCAGGTCACGCTGGAGGGATTATATCCTTTGACTGGCCTGGGAACGCCTGGGAATTCCCCAGGAAGCGCTGGAATCTGTTACTGAAGAAAGGGATGTCTGGTCCACTCTCACCAGGACAAGCGGTTTAGAAAATGGATGGATAGTGAACTTAATGAAAGGTGCAGAGAACTCGTTGCCATCGCCGCCCCGCTGTCGCCACGACGACGGCGGCGGGAGCTGCCCGCGCGCGGCGAGCGACTCGCGCTAGACCGGCACGCGACCCCCCCGCCCCCCCTCGTGCGCTTCTGTCCCTGCTGTCCGCGGCGCGCCCCCCGGCAGACGGCGCCGAGACGCACCGGAGGAGCTACGAGCACGGCGTGCAGATGGGGCTCCAGCGGAGGACGCGCGACGTCCTGGCCTGGGCCAAGAAGCGGCGGCGCACCATCCGGCGCGAGGACCTCATCAGCTTCCTGTGCGGAAAGTCGCCGCCGCCGCCCCGAGGCGGCCGGGCCCCCGCCCGCCTCTCGGGCCTCCCGGCCTCCCCCCGCGTCGCCCCCACCGAGCCCAGCCCCACCGACGACACCGACCTGCAGCCCTTCCGCGAGGCCATCGCCCTGCACGGTGAGGGCCCCGCCGCGCCGCCAGCCGCGCTAACCGCTAGCGCGAGCGTGCGCCGCGTTGGGGAACGTGCTGCTCATTAATTAATTGACCGATAACATCTTAATATATAGGAAGTGTTCACGTCGCGATCCCCGTCAAGTAATACTTGGTATTACCTGCAAATTCTACCAAACACTCTGAAGCCGAGGAGCTGAAAGACAACGATGTCCAGAAGCTCAACAGATGCCAGAAGCCCCTCAGTCTGGAGCAAGAAGAGAGGCCAATGCCCGCCGCCTTTAAGGCCAGTCGCCTTTAAGGCCAGCACTGACTTTTATATCACTAAATGTTGAAGGGCTGTCTGCAACTAAAGCAGAATTTGTTGCAATGGGGAAACTGTCATGTAACAATCACGCTTAGAAGAATCGAATCGAATTAGAATAGGAAGCAGTGTGTGGCAATATGGCGCCGGCAAACCGCCTGGCTGCCTCCTCCGCCTTTCTGTGCTTTCCTTGTAGACAGATATTGTAGGCCAGCAGGCCGGAGTGTTTAGACGCGGAGGGACCGTCTCATTTTGCCAGGAGGAAGCGCAGTGGCAGTGCAGTCCCCCGGTAAAAAAAATCAACTCAAGTCCAATTCACAAATTCCCACCGGTGTCCATGGCAGTGATGGTAAAGTGGGCACTGCCAGGACATTCCGATGGTGTCATTGGCACATCCCACGAATACAACAGCGACCCTTTGGAGGCAATTGCAGGCAGCCCTGCTCTACGTACAGGACATGGTGATGCCAGCAGAGGGCGCCCGAGAGCAGGATGCAGAAATATAGATGTTTATTATTACATCAGAAAAAATACCCAGTGAGCTTGCAAGCTCTTTACGGGACTCCTGCGACAAAACAAACATACGAGTTGCTGACACTAATTAAAATATATACAAGATTCATAAATAGCCACAATTTTAAATCAACAAAACACATTTACACATAGCATTGCACACATTTTTCAATTAAATTAGTCCAAAGTACATAGCATTGCACACATTTTTTTTCTCCAAATAACCATATAAGATTAAGTCTGTGCATTGCGATAGTCAAAAAAACTAAAGCAGTTTAAGGGTAAACATAATGTTAAGACGGAAGTGTGCACAAAATGTGAACCTTTCGAACACGAATCAAGATTAGCAATCACAACTAGGCAGAAATTTCAGTTCTAACTGGGATCTAAGTTTAGAGTTGGCGAACGTGACGCGAGAAAACGATGAGCGTGTGGCCGGCTTGCCGAGCCGGTCTTCACGCGCGTTTTGCTGTGGCATCGTCCCCACGGTGAAAATGCCGCCGCGAAAAGCGAAAATCATTGCTGCTCTCGAGCACTGCTGCTGCTGCCACCAATCGGAATCGGTTCACGAAGTGAAATTGCATCTGTCCAACGTGAGCTTTGTTACCATATGTATAATGTCAAGGTTATTTTGAGTAAGCAGGAGAGAAGTCAAGAGAAAGGTTGAGTCTGGATTGGCAAGATTTGACCCATTCACTTGTTTGAGAGACGCGTTGCAAGTCGCGGATCCATGTGTAACGCGCTCCGGCATGTAGCGCCGTTAACGCACGACGCGTGGTCGTGTGCCAGCGTGTGTGTCGCCTGTGTGTCGCGTGTGCCGGCGCGGTACCCACCGGAGAGCCCGTGACACTCGGCGTGAACTCGCTAACCCTGGCGCGCGTGTGTGTTTGTGCGTGCGTGCGGCGTGTGGGTGCGTGCCGCCCCGCGCGCTCGCGGCCGGCGCGCGTCGCGGCTCAGGCCTGAGCGGCGCCATGGCGAGCATCAGCATGCGCTCGGGCAACCCGGGCTCGGGCAACCCGGGCTCGCCAACGCACGCGGCGGGCGGCTCGGGGCCGTCGCGCCGCCGCTCCAGCCTGCACGACATGGACCTCAACACGTTCATCTCGGAGGAGATGGCCTTGCACCTGGAGGGCACGGCGGCCAGCGCACGCAAGCGCTCGGCCACGTCGCAGTGCCCCGACGTCATCACGGACTCGCCGACGCACAAACGCAGCCGCCTCATATGAGGCCTCCGGTGACGATGCTGCCCTCCTCCTCCTCATCCTCGTCATCCACCTCCTCCAACTACGATGTTACGGCCACAGAGCGCTTGGAACCAAGTCTTGCACACCCTCCCGTTTAATTCTAAGATTTGAAAAAAAAAAAAAGAACGCAAAAAATACTAACTGGACTGAACCGTATACTTGTGAGTATATGTGTAAACGGAGTGTAAAATAAAGTTTATTGGGCAAATGCATCTGGAAAATTGGACTGTTTGGAAGGATATTGGTTAGTGTTCTAATTGCACAAGCTCAGCTAGTTCTCTAAAGGAATACATTCTAAGCACTCAAAAAGGCTGTTATAATCTAAACAAAGGATTAATCTCCATGTTACTAAATGAGACTTAACATGGATAGAAGTGACCTTAGAGAATATGGTCTTATGAGCGTTATCAAAAGACTACATGTATTTTCTTTTTTTCCATTATGTTTGGCAACATTAATGCTATTATTGCCGTAAAATATAGAATATCTGTTTAATAGCTACTCAAATGTCAACTTGGGTTGGACTTATGCACATATAAAACATTTCGTTTTGTAACATGTTGGACAACGCTTTTTGTGACGTGTACTATTCAGTGAAAAAAGATATTCTTTGAAGGTTAATGCGTTTTGAAATGAAGCATGCGTCGAAAGGCATTTAAAAATGCTATTAGACCATATATGCTGCACGGTCAAACTAGGAGATGGGAGTTGTCTACACGGAAATTGAATACAAACAATCGTAAAAATACCACGGAGACGATGGACATAATTACATAATCTCCTGGGAAAATAAGCGGATTAATAACGTTTAGTCAGGACACATGGGGAAGCTGCTGCGATGGAACGGTCAGCACACTGGTCCTGCAATCCAGAGGTCGCCGGTTCGATCTCCGGTCGCGGCAGTTAAGATAACGATGGAATCCTCTCCCCCACGTCTGTCCGCCCAGCAACGTGTCGGTGAGCACTACGGCCAGTTGATCGGCACGGCGCGTGCGGTACGATGTGCCTGCTCGAACCGCTTCCAAGACATCTGGCGAGCGTGGAAGAGTCGAGGCCAATATACCCCCTCTAGCTCCCTCTAGTCGAGGCCCTGTCGCCAGCTGTGGCGTGAGCAATGGTTGGCCTGCGCCTTGACCGTTAGGGACAAGTAGGTAGGTTGGTGACTGTCATACTCCCAAGGCATATGTGGCCTAAATTTATAGGAATTTTAATATACTGATATTTCGACTGTCTTAGTGGAATACCTTTTTGAGAGTTTATATTCCATGTTTATTTTAATTTAGTGTCTTTTAATTACCGGTGGTCTTTGGAATGACCGTGCGTTTGCAGGATGGCTTTTGTGACTCATGTTGGCGACAGTTTGAGCGGCAGGTAGCCTTTAAAGAAGCCAAATGCTGAACCTGCAGGGCTGCTTGTGAGCGTCGAAGCCTCAACCATTCTACACTCACCACTCAACCTACAACCTCCTTGAGTACCGTGGTGTATAACCACTAGGCGTAAGATTATGTCACGTTATCTCCAAGGTTGCAAGGCCTTAAATATTTGACTTGTGTCCCCGTTTAAACAGATAAGCTGTATGGTGAAGGTGATGATTTGGCCATGTCTGCTCTTCACTGAATAGTAAAGTGTGGGTTTGTTTTCTTAACTCGGACACAGCTTCTTATGCTGCTGCTGCCCCAGTGTGGAAACCGAAGGACCGAGTTGACGTTGTGCGCACGGACATTTTGTAAATCTGCAATTGTTATAGATGTACCTTGGAAATGGCAACTTGACCATCGGAAACAAGACAATGATAGATTCGCTGGCAATATGCTGCTCTCGTTATTAACTAAGTATTGTTTTATCCACTTAATATAAACACATCAGAATTTTCACGTCCAACTTTTTGGTGGAGTCTTATGGTTGACCTAAATGATGTATTTCACCACGTGTCAACGTGAGCATATTTCATGCGCACACGATTTAGATTTAAACCTCACACAGCCTTTATCTCCCCCCCTCCCCACCCCCTCCATCTGAAAAAAATAAACTCTTGTTATTCCAAGTTACAGAAAATATGCCCGAGAACCCTTTTGTTTTCCTCCCGTTGTCTCTCATTCTCATCGGCCCTGGCCAGGATGCACACTCGTCTGCTGGTTCTGTGGTGGTTCTGCTGCTGCTGCTGCTGGGGGGCGGCCGCTATGTGCTGGGTGGGGGGGGGGCCGTGTGGAGCCCCAGGGGGCGAGCGCCCCCCCCCCTCTCGTGGCTCGGCGCGGTGTGTGGCGGCAGCAGCAGCAAGTGTTGGCGTGGCACTTTTTTTCAGTTGGCCGAATGTGGTGTTTGCATGCTCGGCTGCCAAATTTGCAATACGCGCTGTAACAGTCTTCAGGATTGGAGCTCGTATCCGAAGCCCTGTTTTGTTTGTCTTTGCTTATTACAAGGCTTTTGTGAACTTGTAGTAAACACACAGACTGAAATCGTGTTGAAAAATAAGTTTTAATAAAGTACTTGAATCTCATGTCAACATTAAGTGCTGTGTGAGTTTTGCGTGACTTGGTGGATCGAGACCTCCGGGCTATAGCAGGCGATAACTAGGCTCTAACCGGGCTCAAATTGCATTAGAACCGGCCTGTAACAGGGCTCTAAGTGGGCTCTAACCGTGCTGCAACCGGGCTCTATCCAGGCTGTAACGGGCTATGACTAGGCTCTAACCGGGCTAAAATTGCATCAGAACCGGGCTGTAACTGGGCTCTAAGTGGGCTCAACCCGGGCTATAGTCGGGCTCTCCGGTGGAGTCGTGAGTTGATGTCTCAATAGAGGCCCGACTGACCGCACACAGTTACGTTATCTCGTGACACGCCCGCCACCCGCGCGTCACGTCACTTGGCTGAATGTCATCTCACAAATAAAAGTAGCTGAGTAGCCATCCATCAATCCATTGTCATAAACCGCTCAATCCTGTACAGGGTTACGGTGAGCCGGAGCCTATCCAGGCAGACACAGGGCGCAAGGCAGGGCCATACCCAGGATGGGACACCAGTCCATCACAGGGAAGTAGCTGAGAATCTGTAGCGTTTCTCTGTAACGTGGCGTGTGGGGACAGCGCCCTCTCGTGTGTATAGTGAAGCGCTGCGGGTGCCGTGCAATCTGTGGCGCTGCCTGAGATTGATATTGGCGGTGCGTGCCAGCACAATGACTTGTCGCCATTCGATGGGACTGCTTCATAACGGGGCGGCACGGTTGCGTAGCGGTGAGTTGCGCTGCTGCCTCAGCAATAAGCACCCTGGTTCAAATTCCGGCTCGGGTGACTATCTGTGTGGTGTTTGGATGTTCTCCCCGTGTCCACGTGAGTTTTCGACGGGCACTCCGGTTTCCTCCCACAGTCCAAAGACATGCTGCTGCATAGGTTAATTGGCCTGCTGACTAAATTGCCCCCGGTGTTCTGTGATGGACTGGCGTCCTATTCTGGGTATATCCCTGCCTTGCGCTCTGTGTCTGCCGGGATAGGGCCCGGCTCACCGCGACCCTGTACGGGATAAAGCGGTTTCTGAAAATGGATGGATGGATTTTTATATTGCTTTCGTTACCTTACAGACCCATTGGCACACACAAATATTAGGTTTTCGAGACTCAAATGGGGGGGTCACAAGACATGTGGACCACGATGCAGAACGATGGATGGATGTTTATTATTACAGCAGAAAAATACCCAGTGAGCTTGCAAGCTCTTTACGGGACTCCTGCGACACAACAAACATGCAAGTTGCTGACACTGGTGCGAAGGGTAACCTCTTAGCACCAGTGTGCGCTATAGCGGCGCGCGGCACTAGATGGCGCCAACGTCCCATACAATCGCGACTCGGACCCAAACATTCCCCGGCCGGCGGGGGCGGCACAATGTCACTGTATCTCCTTTGCTCATTATCATATTAAATGCCCCCTTGATGTCTGTCCGCCTACGGGAGATAACCCGAGCGGCGTGAGGCCCCGCGCGCGGCCCAGGTGTGTCGGGCCAAGATTTGCGAAATGTCAGAGCGGGCCGGGCTTACACCCGGGGGCCGCGCCGACTGCAGCCGGGTGCCAGGTCACGGGAGCCGCGCGTTTCCCCCGCCCCGCTCTGAGCCCCAATTACTGCGGGAGAGCGAATTAGTGTCGTGGCCCGGCAAGGGCTCGACGGAGGGCTCGGTTGGCGCCACAGACGGCGCGCCGCGCGCGACCTCTGCTCGTGATAACTCCCCGCATACATTATTGAGTTCCGTCTCAGCGGCGCCGCCTGAGCTATGTGTTTAATATGAGGGTGAGCGGATGGGTGAGCGGATGGGTGAGCGCTAGGCGTGCACATGATGCAAGGAGATGGCACGCAATGTTTTTTTTCTGGTTAAGGAATAAAACAACTATAATTGCACACATTTAATGTGAATTCGCCGTCGTAATATATAACCAAGCGCCGCTTTAATTTCTAAGGTGTAAATTAGCATTTTAGCCCAGCAATTAAAAAACACCCTGGCAGAGCGGCGCATTAATTAAGGCCTCGATTTGCTGCTGGCTGCCATTTGGACCCAGCTGAGTTGCAGCCACTAGCGGCCGCTAGCGCCTCTTACCCTGGAGCAACCCGGGCAATGGCAGGGAGCCCCCACGGAGGGGGCCCTTATGTCTGGCCGTGTGGCCGAGTGAGGTTCCGCATACAGACAGCTCCACAATAGTTTCACAATTGAGTAGTCACGTGTACAAGAATTATTGTTTACTGCTTGGTGCTCTGTTAAAATACATCTGTTAAATCTAAGATTCAAATTGAAGTCCGTTATTGCAACATCCGTTGGGAGGATGTTGCAATAACGGACTCCGGTTTCCTCCCACAGTCCAAAGACATGCTCCTGCATAGGTTAATTGGTCTGCGGACTAAATTGCCCCCGGTGCCCTGTGATGGCCTGGCGTCCTATCCTAGGTATAGCCCTGCCTTGCGCCCTGTGTCTGCCGGGATAGGCTCCGGCTCACCGCGCCCCTGTGCAGGATTAATCGGTTTCTAACACTGGATGGATGGATGGGCATCACAGCTGCTTTGCATAGATAGATAGATGACGGCAATGGCGGTGGAACGGCGCTGGTTTGACGGCGCTTTGTGACCCTCGGGTGTGACCCTCGGGTGAAAGGCGCTATATAAAATGCTATTATTATTACAGCAGAAAAAATACCCAGTGAGCTTGCAAGCTCTTTACAGAACTCCTGCTCACACAACAAACATGTGAAGAAACACTCGCTGCTGCAGTGACGGGAAATTCCAGGAGACGTCTGCGAATGGTCCGGGATGCACAGCGACCACGCTGCAAATGTTCTCACCTGAA
>JAZEWU010000034.1:6961833-6972017 GCA_036362915.1 Geotria australis
CGCGGCGGCCAGGATTTAGTGAAACTAAGCAAAGCAAACATCTGCTCCAACAAACCGAGCTGAGCTAAAGCCAAATAGCGATTTTTTGTTTTCCCTCCGGCCAAAAAACGAGGCATTGTTGCAGCAATTCTCTTAGCTGGGTTGCCATTAAAAAAAACTTGAATGAAATTTCACCGAAAATAAAAGTTCACCACGAAAAGACTTCTTTCTTCACTGAGATGTTTTCTCGCCTTTTTGTTGTAAATCTCAAGTCTGATGGTTGCTCTTCAGAGCTGTTCTTTCGGGATCGCCGTGTCACTGAGCGCTCTCCGTCTCTCCCTCGCGACGTTACGCCTCCCACGTTGGAAGCATCCTCAGGCGTTTGTATGTGTTTACATTGACCGGAGTTATATAATATGTGTCCACACAGGACACATATATAATATGTGTCCACACAGGACACATATAATATAACTCCGGTGTGTGGATACAGGACACATATATAACTCCGGTGTGTGGACACAGCACACATATTTTATGTCCGGTTAATTTACACAAATACAAGCGAATGAGGATGCTTCCAACGTGGGAGGCGAAACGTCGCGAGGGAGAGCGCTCAGTCACACGGCTATAGACTGTATGTATAGACTATAGACTGTATGTAAAGACTGTAGAGAGAGGGAGAGCGCTCAGCGACACGGCTATCCCGTAAGAACAGCTCTGAAGAGCAACCATCGAGCCGTGAAAACCTACATCGTTGCAATCTCAAGTGTTCGGGTGATGCGACACACTGAGAGCGTGTGCACCGTAATGTAATTACACTCGTGGTGCCGTGTTTCATTAGCTCTGGGAGTTAGCAAGTATCAGTCGTATGGGAAATTAATTTTGATTTTCAAAGGCCTTGTGTGTTGTCGCTCTCGTGGAATGTGTTAAGTGGAGACGCTTGCACTGACAGAGTAGCAGACATCTCCATCGGCGCGGATAGGAGTGCCATTGGCTGCCTGACTGAGATGACTTGCCTGGGGCATCACCTGTGCTCCCCACCGTGCCAGAATTTTATATGCCCGGCGCTCGGATCGCTGTTGTGAGCGTCTCTCCTCCGCCCTCTGTTGTTGTTGGAGGGCCATCCATTGTCAGAAACCGCTTAACCCTGTACAGGGCCGCGAGAGCCTATCCTGGCAGACACAGGGAGCAAGGCAAGGCTATAGCCAGGATGGGACGCCAGTCCATCACAGGGCTTGTTGGGGGGCGACTGCCACCAAGTAGCTCCCCGCACTCCCCGCCACCAACGCGGCCGCCAATCGCGTCTCACACCCGCGGCTTCCGCGGTGTTGCCGAGCAACGGCGAGTCAACACGAGACGCGACGAGCCTCACGGAACGAGCCTCACGCAACGAGTCGCAACGAGACTCACACGAGTCACGCAACGAGTCGCAACGAGTGCCTCACGCAACGAGTCGCAACGAGGCTCACGAAACGAGTCTCACCGAGCGAGTCGCAACGAGTGCCTCACGCAACGAGCCTCACGCAACGAGTCGCAACGAGGCTCACGAAACGAGTCTCACCCAGCGAGTCGCAACGAGTGCCTCGCGGAACGAGCCTCACGCAACGAGTCGCAACGAGACTCACACGAGTCACGCAACGAGTCGCAACGAGTCTCACGAAACGAGCCTCACGCAACGAGGCTCACAGAAGTAGTCTCACGCAACGAGTCACGTAACGAGTCTCAGGGGAAAAAAAAGTCGCTACGAGGCTCACGGAACGAGGCGCAACGAGTCTCACGCAACGAGTCGCAACGAAGTGTGATCTTCTTTGCGATTCTTCGAAGCGTGATGCAGGGAGCCGACGGCATGGAGAAGGTTGGTGGCTTGTGAGGGGAAAGCGACATCCGAGCTGTCGTGGCGACCACTCGGCCCGAGTTGCAGCAACGACATGTTTTCACGATGATACGATGTTAAATGTATCCCGGCGCGGGTGCCTTTCTGTGTGGAGTTTGCGTGTTCTCTTCCCGTGTCCGCGTGGGTTTTCGCCGGGCACTCGGGTTTCCTCCCACAGTCCAAAGACACGCTGCTGCTGTATAGGTTAATTGGCCTGCGGACTAAATTGCCCCCGGTGCCCTGTGATGGACTGGCGTCCCATCCTGGGTATAGCCCTGCTTTACGCCTGTGACTGCCGGGATAGGCTCCGGCTCACCGCGACCCTGTACAGGATTAAGCGGTTTCTCAGTGGTTAGCGCGCTGGGCTACAAACCTCGCTATGACCCGAGTTGGAATCCCGCTCACGGACCAACACCAGTGACGATTTCCTGAACCTGTCCTGACCTCTCCTAGGTCGACTCAGCCTCAAATGAGTACTTAGTGCGGTGTGTAAACATTGCCACTAGGGAGACAAAGGCAGACGGGCGTGGTGCTGGTCACCCACCCCCTCGTGTGCCCGCTAACGGCACTTGACCCTACAGTCTGTTAAGGCTAAACGGGGCATCTTTGTCTTTGCAGAGGCCAGCGTGGAACGATGTGCAGTGTGCAAGGGTGCAGCACGCAGCCAACTCGGATCTGTTCGTGACTCACGTGAACCACACGCATGACCTGCTTGTGCGTTCATCATCTCACCACAAAGCCACGGATTATCACAACACGGACACATTCCCAGCAGATACCTAGCTGCAACAGAATATATTGCAACAAATTGCGTACATTACAGAGCAGACTGATAGCTGGTCTTATGTCAGTTCCACCTCACATTTGTGGTTGGGGAAGACTGTAATGTTAGAATAGTTGTGTTAGCGTTACTGTAATTGCATGCACAGAGCAGTAAGCAATCAGCGGTTATCGGTGCCTTGCACGTTAAGATGTCCAGTAGTAAAGAAGTTGGGCCTCCGATCAATGAGCAGCACAAAGGTCAGGTAAACAACAGGTTCACTCAATAGCTGGAAATCACAGCAGGGTCTGCACCTTCAGGGTGGTCCAGGATTACAATTGTGAAATGAAATATTAATTGGCCTGCGGACTAAATTGCCCCCGGTGCCCTGTGATGGACTGGCGTCTCACCCCGGTCATAGCCCTGACTTGCGCCCTGTGTCTGCCGGGATAGGCTCCGGCTCACCGCGACCCTGTACAGGATTAAGCGGTTTCTGACAATGGATGGAGATGAGATGAGATAAACACAAATGCTGTCGACAATGCAGCCCCACAGCAATGACCAACGGGGAGCTGCGTCTAATGACTGGGGCCCGAGGAGAGAGCCGGATTCAGGCCAGAGAGGTTTGTATCGGGCCTCCCCAGCCGCTACTGGTCTGGAAGTACAGCAGTCGGGTCTGTAGACATCAGTACAGAGCTGTCTCTTGTAAGAACACAAGCCATGCGCCGACATCACAACACCAGTGGGGGTCAAGGTAGAAGCGTTCACGTCGCGATCCCTGTCAGGTAATACTTGGTGTTGCCTGCGAATTCTACCAAACACTTCGAAGCCGAGCTGAAAGACAACGATGTCCAGAAGCTGACCATCGTGCTTCGAAGAATCGCAAAGAAGAAGACAACACCAGTCCGGGAGGCACAGATCACCAAAAGGATGTAAAGCCTGGCCATCAATATTAGCATGTTCCTACATACTCAAGTGAATGTGTGAATGTTTCACCATCTCATGCTTGTTATGTTTCTAGACGTAATCCATGATACCGAGCTCTGTGCCCAAAAGTACAACAGGTGCGATCTTCTTCTTTGCGATTCTTCGAAGCGCGATGGTCAAATTACAGTTTACCATTTCCTTACACAGCCCCTTGCATTTTCATTGAACTCCGCAAGGTCTTTTGAGCTGCAGAGGTTGGGTAGTAGAGCACAGACAAGGCAGTGTTCCATAGTATGGTCTGCTTCTCCACATTCGCAGGTGGTTGGGCCGGTCTTGTAGCCCCATCTGACCAAAACATCTTTTGATCGTCCCGTTCTAGTTCTCAGGCGGTTGAGTGTCTTCCACTGAATACATGGTGCATCTGAGCCAGGAGGGAAGTCTTCAGCAGGTGGGATTCCCATGCCAGTTGGAGGAGGGTCACTCTCAAGCTTTTCCGTCCAGAGCTGGAGTCTGGTTTCCCCTCGAGATGTTGTTAGGGGCTGCACATGGCTGAGGTGCGATGCAATGCACTCCGTCTGCAGTCTAGAAACCCACTGGTGCGAGTGTGCGTGTATCTGGCTGCCCGTGATAGAGAGCCGAGGGGATGGAGGCCTCGTGCAGCGATCGACAGAACTCGGTGCAGTGGCTGAGGACGCGCAGCCTGGAGAGTCACCGTCTGACCCTGCCGCACCTCCTGCACAAGGGGTCCATCGTCTTGTACGCGCTGCACAGCCTCATTGCTGCTGCTTTATCCATCCATTCATGCATTGCCAGAAACCGCTAAATCCCTTACAGGGTCGCGGTGAGCCGGAGCCTATCCCGGCAGACACAGGGCGCAAGGGAAGGCTATGCCCACGATGGGACGCCAGTACATCACAGGGCACCGGGGGCAATTTAGTACACAGGCCAATTAACCTATGCAGCAGCATGTCTTTGGACTGTCGGAGGAAACCTGAGTGCCCGGCGAAAACTTACGCGGCTTTAATGAAAACTAAATTACAGGCCTTCACATTCCACTGCTGGCTGAAAGCCATCCCATTCCACGTTTGTCATGACATTAATTCACCATGGTCTGCCATTATATAATATAGCTGGAGATCCATGAAAGGTTAGCATACAGTATGTATTTTAACGTTTTTATTACACACGCATCACTTGCTTTTTATGTGAGAACGGCATGTGCCTGCAATGCCGCATATGAGCTGAGCAGCGTGTGAAGTCTCTGTGTTGTGATTTCCTGTTTGTGAAGCTGTTCGAGAAGTGTTTGTAAAGCTGTTGGTTTGTCAACAGAAGCCCTGGTGGCCCAGATGTGCAGGAGCACTTACAGTTCAGTGCTGCCGTCATTGCAGAGTTTGAAACCAAACTGCACCAGTAAGTCTGTTTGCTTTCAACTAAATAGCAGATAATTGTGTAGTTACACGCATAAGGTTTTTGGCATAATTTGCATCACTCTGCATGTTACGTAATAATATGCTGGCTCAGATGTTGTGACAGACCATTTCCCTAATGCAATTTTAAGAACATTGCATTGCATATATCTAAACCACATATGCATACAGAACTTTCCACGATAAAATGTACATTAAACCATGTTATTGTGCTGATATTCCGTTGATTGCTTGTTTAAATAATCATAATCTGTACCATTAATCCGTCATCATGCATAGTTGAACATTGTTGGTGCCTTAGATAAATGCAGATCAATGGAGGAATTGGCTATACATCTGTAAAATCGCAAGAGAAAATAGGAGTTTTTGCGGATAGACTTTGGCCATGCAATACAAGAATTATAGATGAGAGGAGTTTCACTGTTTATATTTACTGTACGTCTGTAAATACACATTTCTTTTGTGATACTGCATTGGCAGCGGCGCACAAGCACAAATAACAAAAAGCTGAACACATTTGTAAATAACACTGCTCTAAAAATCGCAGATTTATATACTGATATACTCTTTCTGTTTTTTAAGGCAGTGCTATTAATGAAACAGGGCTCAGTGTTTACTGAGATGTGTGTGGATGTGGCACATTGACAAGTGCACATCGCTGGAACAAAGAGGAATGAGCACAAAGGGTTGACAGAGCAGAACATTACAATTAAAGTTAAAACGCAAGTGCCGGTTAATACGCGTTATCTAATTACTCGCTGAAACTTCTTGACAGTTGTGTTTATTAATACGGTGTGAAAATATAGCGTAAAGCGCTTTGACTATTGGTGTATTTTTAAGAAGCATTATCGGCAAAAAATGATAATGATCGTGAATCATTTCCAAAATAATTAAAATCAATCATTGGCTCAAAAATACATACATCATTAGTCAAAATGGTTCCTGCTCAATGGAGCGTTGAGGTGGTGCTTATTTCCTATTTACAACCCTGAACTAGTGGTGGAAATTCCATATTCCTATGATGGGAGTGAGTGTATCCATAGGACAACAAATGTTGGCTTCCAATGTCGCGTGCTTGTGACATAGAAAAGAACATGCAATGTGTATAGCTATTATCATTAATATGAACGTCATTAAAGGCATGCATAACTCCAACCTTACTGTCCAATGTCATGTATCTTTTCAGGATGATTACACTTTATCATCAGAGGATCAAGTGGCTGTTGCAGGACAGCAGGAAGGTATTATCAATTAAAATATATTTGATTACAGATGGTCAAACGCTTAATATGATTGCTGTAAACTTTCATGGAATGGCTGTGGTGTCGAATTTAATGTCACCATGGGTAAATCTTACCGTGCAAGGTTATCTTCACTTTCTGTACTCGCTTAGTGCTGTACAGGGTCACGGGATGGCTGGAGCCTAGCTCAGCAGACAGAGAGCGCAAGGCAGGGCTATACCCAAAATGGGACACCAGTTCATCGCAGGACACTGGGGGCATTTAGTCAGGCCAATTTGGACAGTGGGAGGAAACCGATGTACCCGGCGAAAACCCACACCGACACGGGGAGAACATGCAAACTGGCCGGGATTCGAACCCAGGGCCCTCTTACTGTGAGGCGCCAGCGTTCCTCACTGTGCCACTGTATCGCCCATGCAAGGTTATTTTCCACTAATTTGTATAAGGACTGGAAATTACATACGTTTTGCATGTTGATTAGCGGAATTAGCGGTCATAAAGTATATTTGCCAGCACGTGGGAGGGATACTTTGAATAATCCCAGCAATATGTGATTATAAGTTGTCAGTGGGAGGACTGCCATTTAACGTACTATGTTTGGTATCCTTTATTTAGTTTATTACATCCATCCATCAATTGTCAGCAACCGCTTAATCCTGTGCAGGGTCGTGGTGACCGGAGCCTAATTCCGGCAGACACAGGGCGCAAGTCAGGGCTATACCTAGGATGGGACGCCAGTCCATTACAGGGCACCGTGGGTAATTTAGTCTGCAGGCCCATTAACCTATACAGCAGCATGTCTTTGGACTGTGGGAGGAAACCGGAGTGCCTGGCGAGAACCCACGCGGACACGGGGAGAACATGCAAACTCCACACAGAAAGGCACCCGGAGCCGGGATTCGAACCCGGAACCTTCTTGCTGTGAGACGGCAGCGCTACTCATGGTTAATACACCCGTTTAATAAATCTCGAACCTTCGCAGCAAACGGCCGTATCACCGCCATTAGGGTGTATCGATCGCTACGAACGTGAAATGTACCAGAACAGGAGCTGCCGGTGTGAACACGCGATGGGCAGGCCGAGCGCATGAGTCTTGAGAACTGTGCATCCAGCAGAGCGGTGAACCTCGCGGTCCCTCGGAAATGCAACGGTGTCGGCGGCAGCGTTTTCTGCAGTATAACCGCAGTGAATGTCAGAAGGACCCCCGTGGAAACTAATAAAAAAATGAGTGGCTGGGAGCAAGTCGTTGTGCTTTGGAAGATATTGCGAACCTATCTTCATCGACAGGACTGCCATAATCTGCACAGAGGCGCTTATTGCTTTGCTGAGCTGTGGTCCGGTTGGGGAGGGGATTAGGGGTGAGAGTGGACATCCCAAGGTTACATGTGGATAATTCACAGGTAGACTTTGGGCAAAAAAGTGCCCATAGTCTAAACAGCTAGACCCGAGCTACTAAGCATTGATATTTGCATTGTCCAAAGCTGCTTGTATTTTGGCAACACTTGGCTAAACACTGAGACTAGGCTATAAAGAAAGCTGTCTTTAGTGATGGGCCAATTAGTTTGAAGGACATTTGTGTGCATGTTTTTGCCACAAGCATGTGTGGTTTCTAAAAAACTGGAACCTTTGCAATAAAGTGTCCAATTGGTGTTTTAAGATCTTAACACTTCTCTCATTGACAGAAAATGTAAAACCTTGTATATTTTACATTATTTGTATATTTTACATAATCCACAGTTGTTTGGGGAAAGCAGCCGCACAGAAACAATTCGCGAACCTGCCCCTTCATCCTTGTCCAAAGCAGTTACTTCCACTGCCCATGATTAGACTTAGACTGGAACAAATTAGAAATTGTATTGCGTGACTGTTGCGAAGGTGAATTCATTTTGTCACAAAGTGGAATTCTTTCAGAGCCAGAGATTAAACGAGGAATAAATGTTAAATAGTAATTATAACTAACTGTTATATAGTAAAAAAAAAGTCATTCACATTCAATTAACAACCTGAATTGATGACAAAAAAGATGATAAGTTACTCATGTTTGGGCATCTCTGTCCAAATCTAGAGGTATGTCAATTGTTATCAAGTTCATTAACATTTGGAGGCAGGTTGGCACGGTTGTAAAAGTTGTGCCTCACACCAAAAATATTCTGGGTTTCATTCTTGATTCGGGCAGATTTATCTGCGAAGTTGGTGTGTCTCCCCCTATTTGGCATGGGTTTCCGCCAGGTTGTCCGGTTTCCTCCCAAAGTAAAAAAAAACACGCAATGTAGCGGGTATTGGCCAAACAGCTCAGTGGTGAAGAGTGATTTTCATATTGCGCAATTGGAATTACACACAGCAACATGACCCCAGGTGTGGCACGGTAGCGCGATCGCGGTGAGTAGGGCTGCCGCCTCACAGCAAGAAGTCCCGGGTTCGAATCCCGGCTCGGGGGCGTTTCTGTGTGGAGTTTGCGTGTTCTCCAAAGAGCTGTTGCTGCATAGGTTAATTGGCCTGCGGACTAAATTGCCTCTGGTGCCCTGTGATGGACTGGCGTCCTATCCTGGGTATAGCCCTGCCTTGCGCCCTGTGTCTGCCGGGATAGGCTCCGTCTCACCGCAGCCCTGTACAGGATTAAGCGGTTTCTGACAGTGAATGAATGAATGAACATCACCCCATTTTGTGAAAGAATGGTAGGACCCTCCTGAAACAAGTTTTCCCGGATATTAACAAGAACTTAAATAGAACTTAAGTAGGTAGAATATGTTTAACTTCAGTTTAAGAATATTCCAAAAACACTATACTTATATAGTTTAGGAAGTGTTCGTAAAACTTGAGAATCTGCTTTATATAACCAACAGCCCAACACATCACACGCTATTTTGCATGACGACCGTGTTAAAACGTGAATCGTAGATGCCACCCTCTCGTGGAATTGATGGTGATGTCCGCGATGAATATTTCACGTGCTTCCACTGACCATAATTTGTTACGACGTACTCATAACTTATTGAATGTGCTTGCACCTGCTCTCGGTAACACGAGGAAGGCTCTCACACTACTGTATATCCAACGACTGCAGTACACTGCGTGCGCTGGAAGGGCGGTTGGGAGTTTTCTGATTCATATGATGAAGCCGCACGGCAGTGCAAGGTCAATAAGCAGCTGTGTCACACGAGGGCCTGTTATTTGTCATAGCTGACAACAGACGTACAAACAAACAAATGCAATACTTGTTGAGTTCTCTGGAACAACAGATTCATCGTGGTAGAGTTTCTGTGTAGAAATATACACTACCCTTATCATTCGTCATCATTATCAGCCATTGTCTTTCAACTGCTGGATGAAAGCCTTCATTTTCCTTAGTAATTTCTTCTGGTCCGACAACACCACAGCACATAAACTGTTATCTCATAACTCCAGTTCTGTAGTGCTTGATTTATTTCGGCACATTTTCTCCCTTGACTGCCATCAATTACCAGTGTGAGCCATGGGCTGTCATTCCTTCCCGCAGTGTTTCCTGCCCAAGTTCACTTTACTTTTGTTATCAGGTGATACAATGTGTCCTGCTTGTGTATGTTATCAACTCCATCCATCCATTGTCAGATGGATGGATGGATGGTAAAAATACAATTTCACAATTCTGTGAGTACACATGTACTGATGGTTGTTCTTCAGAGCTGTTCTTTCGGGATAGCCGTGTCACTGAGCGCTCTCCCTCGCGACGTTTCGCCTTCCATAATGAATCGAGCTGTGAAAACGTACATTAGGACACATGTATTGAGAAAAAAAAGCCCATATTTGTCATCTTTCACAAAGTGTCAGGGTGCCGCGCATAAAAGGACAAAGATAATAAAGAAAGAACCAGGAGGCAGAATGAAAGTCAGAGAGGAACAAAGAGAATTGGAAGAAAGCTGTTAAAAAAACGTGGTTTTTAGTCGAGACTTTAAAATATCAGCAGTGTCGGAGAACCTGATCTCTAAGGGTAATGA
>JAZEWU010000034.1:6972066-6983697 GCA_036362915.1 Geotria australis
CAGTGTACGTAAAACGGGACTATGTTTCATTCATTGTCTTAAACCGCTTGATCCTGTACAGGGTTGCGGCGAGCCGTAGCCTATCCCGGCCGACACAGGGCGCACGACAGGGCTATACCCAGAATGGGACGCCAGTCCATTACAGGGCATCGGGGGAAAGTTAGTCCGCAGTATGTGTTTAGACTGTGGGAGGAAACCGGGGCTATTTGGCAGATCTTAAATACCTTGAAGGGGCATAAGATGGATTTATCAAAAATATTCACGCGGTGCGTTTTATGGCATCATAAAGATGAACACGAAGAACGTGTAGTGCATCAACGCATTCTGGCTGAATGCGTCGGCTTTGTCCTGCGCTGCTTCATATAATTCCATGTGGCACATTTCTAATTGCTGCTAAATCTGGTTGTGAGCGCCGTACTTCAACTCACCGGTGACCTAAAACAAACGCATTTGAGGTATTGCGCTCTTGTACATGCGAGCGTGTTATTTGTTTGGTGTTGGAGGGTCTTACGACATACGTTCTGTGTTCCCTTGTGTCTCCCCTTGCCCCGCCGGCCATGCTGGAACGATGTAGCTGTTTGGCCTAGTGCAGGGCACCCGAGTGGCGGTCATAGTGGATGCGTCTGATGACAACTGTGGGCCCGGGCGCCTCTCGGATTTCAAGACATCGCTGCTGGTATGTCTCAACTGCACAGTCGCAGATCATTTCATTTTAACACGTTTCACTTTTGCTGTCCCAGTCCTGGTTTTGACATTGTGCAAATCACTTTAAGCCTTTCCCCTTATTGAAGACCCTATAAACCATTGCTCTGCGTCATGTTGGGACACGGGCTGGACGTGACATCGGAATTTTCTTGACATCTTCACATGGCTGTTTTTACCTCAAGCTCGAGACGGGTTTCCTCGGTTGGGCAGTCTAGCGAGTGACTTTCACTCAGGTTATCTACTGTGAAAGTAAATTCTAAATGCTAGTCCAATTGATATCCTCCTCAAGTGAGCATGAGGTGGTGCTCGTGTCCTGTTTACAGCCCTGAGCTAGCGATGGAAATTCTACATTCCTATGGAAGTGGTGAGTCTCTTCATAAGACAACCACTGTTGACTCACCCACAATGCAGTACCTATTTTATTGACACCAGAGAGATAACGGGCTGTCCAATTTGATACGACACATGTGAAGGATTTATTTCCGTCTGAATGTCTGCCGGGATAGGCTCCGGCTCACCGCGACCCTCGTATAGGATTAAGCGGTCTCTGACAACGGACGGATGGACGGAATACAGTTGTTGTTATTGTTGTTGCTGCCGCCTTGTTGTTGCCGGTGTCGCCGTAGCAACTGGTGGATGAGCAGCTATGCTACAGGAAGCAGCTGTACCTGCTGCGCTGCGGGAGCAGAGAGCGGCCTCTGTGGGACACGGCGCGACACGTCAACCTGCGCATGTGAGCGCCTGGCCCCGCCGCCGCCGCACGGCCACGCGTCCGGCCACGGGACCGCAGCGGTCACTCGCGTCCATCCGTTGTCAGCAACCACTTGATCCTGTACAGGCAGAGTGCAGAATACAAGTTGGAGGCTACACTTGACACTAGTGCTGGTTACAGCCACATTTGTAAATATAAAATATTTGTACTGATGTAGGTATTCACGGCTCGATGTATTTGAATTCCTTTCCAAAGCTGTTCTTTCGGGATAGTCGTGCTGAGTGTTCCTTCTCTCTCTTTTGTGACGTTTGTAAACATATTTGTAAACACGAGAAAATAAGGTTTTACATTTTGACGAAGATAGCTGAATCTTTCAGCTGATAGACATTTCATGCGTGGCAATAACGATTGATACATGCATTTAAAATTGTCGATATCCTTTTTGGCTCACTCAGTGATATATAACTAAACACAAATCGTTCTGATTTAATCTGCTTCATGTCGTCTAAGTAAAGTGAATACCTCTTATAACGAATTCACTTTGCCTTCAGGAGTCTAAAAAATAAATCGGTTATAGCAACTGAATTATATTGATCGGTTCCTGTGCAACGATTTAACTTCTACCCTATCTCCAGTGCACTGTGAATGCGATAACACAAGCAGCGTGACCGATGGTGGCTCTGAAACGCCACTCTTGTGAGCGTACAATTCAGATGATGTACTGTAATCGACTTCCAAATCCAAAATGCTACGTCAGCTTTACAAACGATGCCGTCAACTTATCACGCGCCGACAGTACACGGTGGCCTTTTCCCCCCTTCAACATCTGAAACACAAGTGGGAATGCACCTGGATTAAATGCACGACAGTGTCTCTTAACGCCGTGTTGACGATCGATTAAAAAACAATACGCGAATAGCTTTCATGAAGATCGCCGTCCATCGCGCCGCAGATTCGCGTAATGTTCCGTATACGGCGGCGGTCGTGGCGAAGTGGCTGCGATGTGGATGCTCGTCTCGTTTCCGCGTGAACGCGGGTGTGCCACCGCGTGCAGCGTGAACGAGGCGCGGCAGTGGGTGAGCGAGCTGGCGGCCAGCGGAGGAAGCAACGTGCTCGCCGCCATCAAACGGGCGCTGCACACTCCCGACGTCTCGTCCGTGCTGCTCGTGCTGGGCTCGTGGTGAGCAATCGGGAAGAGTTGCCTGCTGCTGTCAGGGTCACGGTGACCAGCCAAACGCTGTGATTGAAGAGTGCTCGCCCGGGTTTCTCTGGTGGTGATGGTGGTGGTAGACGTTTATGGTGACTAGGGGACGATGTATCTTGCTTTAAAACGGCTCTGTAGATTTGCAGTTTACATCAATCACACTTTATAGCAGGTGAACGGCCCACTGAGATTCATTATTACTTTGACAAGGCGGACCTCTGCGTACGTAGGTTTTTGCAGGATCCCCACGTTGTGGTATTGTGTAATTTTTAAATTGCAGATTACGGATGTTATTCCAGCACACTTTGGTGAGTCTTGCGACTGATGTTACAAAGCGTATAATGCTCGCTTAACAGCAGATGGTGCGCTTCATAAAATACATTTGGAAATTGCAAGACAGCCGTGAGAATTGGATCATTGACTCCTTACGAGGCAACATTCTTTCCAGGCCATAAGATTCTCCATCAGTTATGAAGAGAGCGTGCAAGCAAAATAAAGTGTAAAACGTTTAACTTTGTAATACAGTAACAGTGAAAAGTCTAAAAATATATTGGAGAAACCTGCCATGGCACGCACACCCTCTGATAATCAGGCGAACGGTAAACGTCCACATGTCAGCCCTGCAATTCCTCGCTCTCGTTACTGCTGGCAGAAGGGCCCCGTTAGAGGGAGCGCTGCAGGTTGTTTGGCCTCCGCCTCCACGCTCGCAAGACATCTTCGATGAGGTGGACGTACTCACACCTTACGCCACCTTGTAACAGACTGGTGTGCTCATTACTACCGTTGGGTGGACTGAGGAGGGGGGCTTTAATGAGCTGTGAGGCGCATGCGTGCCAATAGATACGTGGGTAAGGTTTGGGTTATTTCTCTCATGGTCCTGCTGATGCATCGCTGAGGGGTTTCGCACCCAGAAGAGAAAGGATTGTTTTCCCTTCACCGCGAGATCATAGAACCTCGCAATGTTTACGCTCACCTTATATCTCACGTGGAGTTTCCATGATGAGCCCTTGCCCGGGCAGCTTCACTCAAGTGTGATGGGTCGAGTGAGCCAGGCTGTTTTCGTGTGAGGCACCGTGCGCGGCGTTTGATCCTCCCTGAGCGTCAGTGTGCAGGCAAGCGTGAGCGGCCAATCGCTTCATATGATCTGAGTGGAATTATTCTCTTATCCATACCGGCAGCCAGCCAAATCATTATGGATAAGTTTATGGATTTTTATATATGTGTATACATCACTTCTTGGTCTTACCCTATGTGAATGTTCTATATGTAGTGATTTAGAGGTGGTTCAGCATCAGCCATTATCTATCTACTGCTGGACGAAGGCCTCCCCAAGCCTCACCACATTTCATGGTTTAGCAATGTTACCATCCATCTAGCACCTAGACATGAGCAAACATCATCTTTTCATCTCCACGATAAATATTCTCTGGGACGTGTTCTCTCCTTGGGCTGCCACTCTGTTGTTGGTCTTGACCACCGGCCATCCTTTTTAGTGACTCGTTCTGCACAAGTCCATTTGCGTTTCATAACAGTCAACATCATGTCTTTAACATGCGTATGCTCTGTAAAACCTGTGTTTATGTGTCTCTCCAAGCTTATTTTTGCACCTATCAGCTTCTACTTCATTTCATTCTCTGTGTGAGTGTCTACGTTTGTGATCGGAATGTCAGGCAGGTGATAGACACTGATGTTTTTACTCTTCAGGCACATTGCAATGATACGTTGCGTTAAAGAGATGGATGAGGGGACGTTGGAGGGCTTTTGGAAAACTGAACATAATAATGAAAACGCAACAAACCAATTTAGAAAACTCGTTTTCAATTTGGAAAACTGGTTTCCAAATTGGTTTATGAACATAAAAAAACATGAAACCAATAAAACCTTCCGCCACGGCTGGCTGACACAAACGCTACACTGATTGGCAGTGGTTTAATGTATGAAAACGGCTGCATAAAGAAAATGTGTAAATTTCCTGTTAAAATATCTTTGAGCAGTTGCACTCTGTTACACGCGAGTGATTCTTATGGGCTCGTGGAGGGAAAGCCACTTATCCATAGGAAATATGGCACTTGCGCATGGGAACATTATTCTTTAGAAGTGCAGGGGTGACACGAGTGAGCTAACAGCGTGCGTGTTCGGCTAGACGCGCCACATCCACCATCAAAAGGTAACGATGCCATGAGGGAGAAGGAGGAGGAGACGTGATTTATATTCATTATTAAGGCGAGAGAGCGAATTGCTTCATTCATGGGGGGGGATGATGGGTGGCTTGCACTCTCGGGATGAAACAGGGTGGCCTAAGTGATTCACAAGAGAGAGAGACCAGAGTAACCCACAGGCTGAAGGCTTTGAGGCCCACATCATTTGCGGGACAGGGACAGGTGTGAGTGATTTATAGAAAGTGCGGAGTTCGTGGGAGCAGAGAGGGGGGGGCTGAGTGATTTGTGGGAGGTGCCGCTCTCGTGACAGGTGAATATATGAGGATGCGATTTTGTTGCCCAGCCAACACAGGGTGCATGCTGGAGTGGGGCTCACCCTGAGCACAGCAGTACACTAAGTCCTGCTTGACATTATAACATTGGCTGTACAAATACTTGGATTGTTTCGTACTTTTATACACTGTATATAGTGCCCTCGTTTACACTGGGGCGTCTCAGAGAGTGCTCTCCACTCGATGAGCAACTTCCGTCACATTTCATCGCAACACATTTAATATGGCACCCCCAGTGACAGCTATCTCTGTGCGACACGAGGTGACTCATAACCTGGCCTGTAAGCTGTGTAATCTCGATTGCGTAATATAGTTGGTTAATATTTCCTCTTTAAAACACTAGATTCATAGCAAAATATCTTTAAGCATGTGTAACCACTCGTAGATTCCATGTCTTCATTGAAAAAAGCAAGTTATTTCTATACAACTCCAAAGACATGCTGCTGCATCGGTTAATTGGCCTGCTGACTAAATTGCTCCCGTTGCCCTGTGATGGACTGGCGTCCCATCATTACTATAGCCCTGCCTCATGCCTGTGTCTGCTGGGGTAGGGTCCAGCTCACCGCGACCCTGTACAGGATTAAGCGGTTTCTGACAATGAATGATTGAATGTATATGCGTTGGAAAAGTTAAACGTTGAACAGAATTTTATAACTTGTAGAAATATCGGAAATGTTACGCAATGTTTGTTCCCGTTCACATAACATGGGGGCAAAATATATAATCTTCTAAAAGTGAATCAAGATACAACGTAAGCCAGTGAGAGAGGGCATTTTGCCCGTGGGCTCCCTATGTGTGGTGTGTTGCAGTGGTGGGTTTGGGATGTGCATTTCCCTATGCCCTATGTTCGGCTTCCAAAGTAATAGCCGTTCACAGCTTGTCAACTGTAGTTGGCTCATCTCGACTCGTGTGTGTTGTTTTTCACACAGTTGCAGACCACAATGCTTTAAAGAGAGCTGTCTCTAGTGTGGGCCAATCAGTTTCAAGGACAATGCATATATTATCATAGCATTTTGTTTGCATGTTTTTGCCACAAGCATGTGTGGATTCTTGCAAACTGGACCCTGTGCAAAAAGGTGTCCATATGGTGTGTTTCAGATCTTAACACTTGTCTCATTGCCAGAAAAGGTAAAACCTTGTATATTCATAGTGAGGTTCTAATTATGAGTTTAGGTCATGTGAAAAGGTGTGTAAGTGAAGTGCACCCGTCGATATGCCGGAGCAAACGAGTGAGCACATGCATCACTTACCTCAAAAGATGGCACCGACGTTTTGCTGACATTCCAGCCAGCATCATCAGGGAATCAGAGAGTCATGAAACATTGGTCATGAAAGCCTTCGAGTTAACTTGTATATTCTTTACATTATCTCTACACTAGCAAAAAGGTGCCCTATAGTGTCCGAAAGGTTGTTCAAAATTACTTTTAAAAACTATTCGTAGTAAAATTAAGATATAGAAACATCAAAGTAGATTGAAATAGGGTGGATATTGCTAATTTAATGCATTGATATCCTGAGAGAACAGCTTTGAAAAGCAATCATGCATCGAGCCGTGAAAACCTGCATCAGTAAAAAATAATTAATTAGCGATGTAAACTGATTGTTGTATCTGTCGTTTACAAGTCAATATATTCATCAATATCACTCTGGCCTTAAAAGGAAAAACATATGATTGGCAATTGCCCTTCTTCATAGCTTTCAAATCCATCCATCTATTATCAGAAACCGCTTAATCCTGTACAGGGTTGCGGTGAGCCGGAGCCTATCCCAGTAGACACAGGGTGCAATGTCATATTTTTTCATTATATGCTATACATTATATGTCACATTTTCATGTAATCACATGTGATATGAAGTACTATTGGTTAAAACGTCCCCTATACTTTACATTTTAATACCACAGTGTTTGTGACGAACGTGTTGAGATCTTTGTTAATTGTACTGGTGCACCAGTGTAATTTAACCATCGCGCTTCGAAGAATCGCAAAGAAGAAGAAGTGCCAACGCAGCCGCTGCAGCAGCAGCAGCATCGCCAAACGACGTTTCACTGACACTCAGCGCGGCCACGAATGGCATTGTGACAGCCCTGACCAGAGTCCCGAGCTCGTGTGCGGCTACGTGGAGGAGAGTCTGCTGGCCAGGAGTCTCCCCTTTCACACGGTGGCCTACGACTGCAGCAGCCACGACGCCCAGGTGCTCGCCCGCTCGCCCGGCCCTTCCTCGCCGAAGCCGTTAGCCAATTAAACGAGGCCTCGATTAATTCTTGCTTGGCGTTGCCACATACTGATGGCTGCTGTTATCAAGCAAAAGTTGCTTCCGAACACACACGGTGTTATTATAATTATGACGCTCAGAGAAATTGACTAACATGGGAGACAAACGGATTAGTTGAAATGCAATTAACGATACAAAAAATTGGGCAAGGGGAAGCATCCCTAAAACTGACACTGGCATCGCGACTATAATTCGAACTGTCCAGAGGAGACTGAGTTACGTTTCACGCTTTGTTAACCTAACACACACCGTGATTTGCTTGCAGACGCTGCTGGGACGGTTGGCCAAGATCACTGGAGGACGGTTCCATTGTTACAGCTCCGGCAGTCAGGTGATGGCTTAGACTTAGAGCCTTAGACCGAGGCGCCCCCCAGGCTCGCCGCCAGCGCTCGGCTCACAGCCAGCGACTCGCTTCAGCTGTCTGAATGCACAATCTCTTATACACGAAACTCGGTTGGTAAATTACAAAGGTTCCATTTACTTCTCCACATTTTGACGTATCAAAAATATGCACAATATTAAATGCAGGCGTATATCCTTATGGTGTGCCTTTATGGATAGCCAGGCAATCCATTAGTTCTGGCCTAGGTCGATTCAAAAGGGTGTTTTTTTACAGAAAGTTTGTTCTGGTTGTCAAAGCTTGGCTCTGAACATAATTTGGACAGAACTGGATGAGATAAGTCTTTAGAAACCTAATAATAAAAAAAACAAAAAACCAGAGCAAACGGGGAAGGGCCGTCGCCCGGCTTGAAACATCGACGGTTACGCGTTTGTTTATTTTTGCGGGCAGTGTTCTCGACGACGGTCAATTAAGCGTTACCAAAGAACCTGCCACGTTGTTAATTTTGAACATCAGAGAGAATTGTTACCCGCTGCGTGTGCTGTGTTGTTCTAACGCAACAGGAGCTGATGTACAGCAGCACGGACATTAAATTGCTGCTGCAGGAGTCACAGAGCGCGATGGACGTCTTGGGCAAAATCAGAGAGATGAGACAAGGCATTCTGGGAGAGACAATTGTCAGCATCATGCAACAGGTGAGTGCGACTTCACACGGTCCCAGAACGCATGTTGAAGGATTAGACTTATGATGCACTCTCACTATCATTAAATCACCTAGAATGCACTCAATCTCATCTGATCTCAGAAGCTCAGCGGGTTTCATCCTGCGTCGTGCTTGAATGAGTTAAGAAAAAATATATCCTTATGGAGATTCATTATTTTGGGGATTTACGGATGAGGAATGTCGAAATCTGGAATAGACGATGGCAGGTGAGTGTGGTAAATGTGAAGTGGTAAAGTGGGTAGCGCTGGGTGGGACGTGTGCATGATCGCAGGAGGGCCGATTGCCAAGGCCGGCATCGGCGCGGTCTCCGTGAATCCGCGGACCATGGGGAGTCCGCAGGTAATACGGAGACCATCCGGGCAGAACTTGGAAGTTGCCTTGTGGCTACTTGGCGGCAGGGTGGTGCAGTGGTAACATTTGCGCCTCACAGAAAGAATGGTCTTGCCCGAGGCGGCTCGATTCCCGCCTTGGGCGCCTTTCTGTATGGAGTTTGTGTGTTATTCCCCTGTTCTGCGTGGGTTTCCGCTGGGTTCTCCGGCTTCCTCCCACAACTAAAAAAAACCACTCATTAATTAGTTGACCGATAACATCATAACATATAGGAAGCAGTGTGTGGCAATACGTTGGCGCCGGCAAACCGCCTGGCTGCCTCCTCCGACTCTACTCTTTCCTCGCGCCTCCTACTCGTTCTCTCGTCGAATGAATACCTTCGACATTGATTGAATATGTGGCCACGCGTTATAAATGTTAAATTATTATTATTACTGTACAGCGGCTACGGGATCTGGCGGAGAGTAGCGACGCGCGGCGCCACAAACAGCTTTGTCCGCGATGATATTTCACCGTGGAGCCACTTCTGCGCAGTTGATTCAAAGGCGGCGGCTGTGTTGCAGGTGTCCCTGGAGGTGGAGCGGCTTCCAGCGGCGTGCTCGCTGCCTCGGCCGCCCGGTCACGAGAATCCCCTCGTCCTGGCTCCGGCCCCAACCTTCCTGCCCAAGACTTCGGCACAGTGGCTGCAGCAGCACGGCCTCAAGGGTGAGGAGGCTCTGCGCGTCTGTCTTGGCGAGTCGACACTGATCTTGCGTAGCTGCAAACGGTGTTTGTTTTGATTATCATAATGGTCAGCCGTGACCAATCCACTGTAGGATGAAGGCCTCCCTGAGCCGATGCCAACTGCCAGGCCCCGTAGTGTAATGTGTAGTCTCCAACTTGTATTATCCACTCTCTCTGGCCTGTCTGTGTGCTAGGAAGAAGGGTCACTGCCAGAAACATCACCTATTATATACACACGGACGGCACAATGCAGTATTTATTGTTATACTGTACTTTATTGTATGTGAAGCAGTAATGCACTCGATACGTCCAGATTTGGACATTATATTTAATGTCATACTGTTTACTGCATGCAACATAAAATTAATAGTTTCTCACTGGAGCTCGTCCGTGAGTACGAGCATTCGTAAGTCGGCCGTTCATTAGTTGGGGACTGCCGGTCTAAATTTTCCCCCGGTGCCCTGTGATGCACTGGCGTCCCATCCTGGGTATAGGCTTTCTCTGTGTCTGCCGACATAGGCTCCGGCTTACCGCGAACCTGTACAGGATTAAGCAGTTTCTGACAATGAATGAATGAATGCCTGTATACATATTCTATTATGGCAGTGTTAGAAATAAGTTCTTTAGCAATGGACACTCATGTTAATCGATTACACAGTGTGGCTGTACACACTAACAGCCTCTGTGTACAGATTGCAACCGAGCCTCTCGGGGCTGCACAGAAATATTCTGCAATAAAAGCACACGACTCAATGAGTCTCTGGTTTCATCACGTCGTTAAACTTGAGATGCTTTAAAGGTAACCACATCCATTCATTCGTTTATTGAATCTGGACTGAAACCAATTTAAGAATCACTACTCACCATTTCATTAGTTGTGATAAATGTGGCCGTGCAGGATTTGGCTGGTAACCTGAGGACTCAGCAGTATCTGGCTGCACAACGAATTCCTATAATGCGACAGAGCCACCACTAGACGGTGAAGATTTATCCATGAGCTATTTTAAAAGCTTCGTATAAAATCAAATTGGCATTGGAATTGAATTCTGTTGGCCAGGATCCAGTGGTAGCAGCCATGGGATGAATGCAGACGTGCTAAGCGTCTGCAGGTGTGAAGGTAAATGTCAATTGTGTCAATCATGAGTTGGCTGGGCAATGTCAAAACCCTAGATTATATCCCACCGCGTGTGCAGCGCTTTTGTTTGTCAGCCATAGCATATGAGACCATCTGCAGTCGGCGTGTTTTTCATCAAATTTCAAGAACGGCATTGGCAGTGACATGGATGCACAGGCTGAAAATAGTGCTTATTAAATATATTCCCTACATACTGCATTTGGTATATACGTATATATGAAAGACAAAATATTGTCCCTTTTCTCTCGTTGCTTTCAAGAAAGGCCATTACGAAAATGTGGCTGTGTTTCTACGTTTGCTTCTTAATGCCGTACCTTTTAATAACAACGGTGGTGGAGTAATTTGGGTCAGGACATTAATATTAATGTTAAAAGCGCTGCAAATGTTCCCCACAGCTCCCCCACAGCTCCACACACCCCCCCCAATAGGAGCCGCATTTGATTCTAAGAGAGTAATTACGTGAGATTGGCCGCGAGCCCCTCTCGCGACTGCAGCTGAGCTGTCTTAAACCAAACTGACAAAAACCCTCACACCCGTCAATAACACCGTGGCCTGAAAAGGAAAACATATTTAATCGGTGACTTTTCGGGTAATGACCCGTCTTCGGAGTACATCGATCACATATTGACAAATGTGCTGTCTTGGTGTTGTTACTTGGGCTTGTGCACCACTGCCAATGCATCAGCATCGCCGAATAATTTGTTTATAACAAATTGGTGTGAAACTGAGTGCCCGGTGCCCTGGTGAGAGTGACAGCATCACTGGGGAAGCAGATGTTTGTCTCAACACCTCCCGTCATCTTCCATTGAGCATGGCAAGGGCTCATTCACAGCCCAAGGGAGCCTCTGTTGCTGTTCTAGGTATTTTGTGGATACCTTATGTTAATGATGGTTGCTCTTCAGAACAACAAGCAAAGTCGCTGGCGACGACAACGGAATGGCCTACCCCAAGGTAGTGTGTTGGCTCCCCTACTATATAACATCTACACTAACG
>JAZEWU010000034.1:6984082-7011848 GCA_036362915.1 Geotria australis
AATGAAAATGCAAGGGGCTGTGTAAGAAAATGGGAAACTGTAATTTGACCATCGCGCTGCTTCGAAGAATCGCTAAGAAGAAGAAGAGCTGTTCTTTCCGGATAGCCGTGTCGAGCGCTCTCCCTTGCAACGTTTCACCTTCAACTTCCGGCTCTGAAGAGCAACCATCATGAATCGAGCCGTGAAAACCTACATCAGTACCTTAAGTTAATCTCTATTTCCTTAAACTACTGGCTGAGCACAGGCTCAAAGGCCCAACACGTCAAGCGGCCAGCAACAAACAGCACTATCAGAGCTGTACAAGAACACAGCATAACGCGTTTCTCCAATTTGAGTGATGTTATAATTAGGGTTGCTCTTAAAAGCTGTTTTTTTCGGGATACCCGTTTCAAACGTTCCTCCCGTGTCCTCTCCGGACAAAGCAGCTCTTAAGAGGAATTCTCACACATCGAGCCCCGAAAATCGACATCAATATAATGTTCCGTGGCGACACGCTTGCACGTCGTCGTGACATGCTTCCATGTCCACCACGAAGCTGTCGTCCAGGCCGAGCACACGGACGGCGCTCACCGCGGCACTCCGTCCAACTCACGCTTCCAGTTGCTCCGAGTCGACACGTAGATTACGGCACAGTGGCTTTATTCCGATTTCCGACAGGACAGGGACCCGCACGTAAAGTCGCTTATGCGCCAGTGATACACACGCCCTCACTTCGTGTCCACGACACCTCAGCACCACAACACGTCAATACGGTTCCTCTTTCTTACAGTGGCTGGCGACCCCCCCCCTCAGGACCGCGGCGCAGTTTTATGCACGACCCTGAGTCCGGGTTGGCCTCCTCAATACACAATGGCGATCACTCATTGACTCATCGTCTTCTTAACCATATTTACGTTCTCTGCAGGATCGGCTGGTCTGCGTGTCGCCAAACCCCTTATCGTGTTTAATTACGTTGACCCGCGTTACACATTCTCAGCCTCAACGGCGGCGTTTGTCTCTCGCTGTCGTGCCCCCACGGTTATAATCAGCCGTGAGATTGGGCAGGAACGCACGGGAACACCGTTCCCAGGATGAAAATCCCAAAGGGAAAATATTAGGCTTTCACGGTCTTAAAGTAAATGGTTATTTTACATCTCAGAAGGCACATAATTGTAGGAAATACGTTCTCATAAACTCAGCATTTCCTGAGGAAGGACCCTAGACCCCCCCCCCCCCTACCTAAAGGGGAGAAGGACCCGGGTGCTTTCCCAGAGTTATTTTTTATTCCAACTCCACTCCCGGCTATAATGGTTTTGGACAGGAGACGATCGGAGGGAATTCAAAGCCTTATAAAGATAACTCGCTCCACAGGGCAGAAGCTGGGGCTGTACCAAGTGCTGGCGCCCAACGCGTTCTCCACTCTGCACGGCTTCGTGCCGATCCTGCAGAAGAGCGTCGCCGCCACCGTGCACGCGGTGAGTCTCATGCACCGCTACTCCGACCGCGGCGCCACCCCGACCACGACACACTCTGTCTACACATTCTGACTCTGTGTACACAATCTGTACACACTCTGTGTACACAATCTGTACACACTGTGCGTGCACAATCCGAACACACTCTGTGTACAGAATCTGTACACAGGGGATCAAGCTGGAAGCGTTCACGTCGCGATCCCTGTCAGGTAATACTTGGTATTGCCTGCGAATTCTACCAAACACTTCGAGGCCGAGCTGAAAGACAACGCTGTCCAGAGGCTGACCATCGTGCTTCGATGAATCGCAAAGAAGAAGATCTGTACACACTGTGTGTAAACAATCTTTACGGACTCTGTGGACACAATCTATACGCACTCTGTGTATACAATCTGCACACACCTTCATAAGTGCTTGCTAACGATGCTTGACCTGACAGTCTGTTAAGGCTATACGGGAGATCGTTGTCTTTGTGCTTTTCAGAAAGCAATGACCCAGTTCGAATGGTACAACGGAACGGTGAAAAACATGCACGTGGACCTCCCGATGCTCCACAGCTACCAAGTACGACGACAACACCGATTGCTGCATGATGAGTTTCGCAGTCACCGTTTTCAACTGTTTGCCACGTAGCTGCAGTTATTGATCTGGTTAATGGCCTGAAGCGATGTGTAATCTTAAGACACCGTCTGTGAGTTTGTAATTCCTGATAGAACTCCGCTCAGAGTATGGAATCTTGCGCAGCTCCTTAGAGGACTACAGTAAATGTAACGTTTTCATTTCAAGCTTGGCGGAACAACGTTGATACCCTCGTGTGTGCCGCTAACAAGCTTGTTGACAAGTCTATGGTCCTTGTTGCTCAGACAGAAGACGTGTTTACAGAGTAGCGCCATTGCTCGCGACGCTAAATGGGGAGTCTCGGTTCACGTGTCTTTGCCAGTAACTCCTACCTAGACGAGCAGCATACGATCATAACCCACTTTGCCAGTCACATCCAACTAAAGAGCCCCTGTTACATTTTACATCCATTCAATAAGACACTGTCTCTGAACTGTGCAGATCAACCATCTCTCCTGAAGCCGTTTTTATCCTCATCCTCATCCTTGTCAGAAACCGCTTAATCTGGTACAGGGATGCGGTGAGCTGGAGCCTATCCCGGCAACACTGGGCGCAAGGCAGGGCAATACCTAAGATAGGACGCCAGTCCATCACAGGACACCGGGACAATTTAGTCAGCAGGCCAATTAACCTATGCAGCAGCATGTCTTTGGACTGTCGGAGGAAACCAGAGTGCCCGGCCAAAACCCACGCAGACACCGGGAGAACATGCAAACTCCACGCAGAAATGCACCCGAGCCGTAATTCGAACCCAGGTCCTTTTTGCTGTGAGGCGGCAGCGCTACTCACCGCTACGCCACCGTGCCGCCCATTTTTATCATTATCCAAAAAAATATATTAGCGCGAGCTAAACGTCATGTCTAAGAGATATTATACACATCTCCCGCACGCAGCCTATGTCCCACAACGCTAGAGCTATCTCAGCCCTGTAACTGGTGACCAATTGCCCCATTAACCATTATCTTGCAGATTAAAGTCAATCGCGGGGGCGGGTAATTTCTAATTGCTGGCAGTCGCTCGGCTTGGCCACGCGTACGCCGACCAGAGTTCGCGACGGGGAGTCACGTACGCGAGCTGATGGCAGCCCCGGCCGCTATCGGCTGCGGACGCCGGCGCAGGAATCCCGTAAAGAGCTTGCAAGCTCACTGCGTATGTTTCTGCTGTAATAATAATAATCTACCTGTAGTACAGCTCTTTTTATGAGTTAGGTCACGTAAAAACAAGTGTCGTAAACCCACCTCCCACCCGACACATCCGATTAGTATAGATGTTTATTATTTTATTGTTACAGCAGAAAAATACCCAGTGAGGTTGCAAGCTATTTACGGGATTCCATGCTACACAACAAACATGCGAATTGACAAAAATAAATAAAGGGTTGTGACGTGAACAAAACGAGCCAATTCGTTACTATTTCAGCACACCGGTATGTTGGAGAGGAATAAATCCTGATGCCGGTGATTGCAACTATCAGCAAAACGTCGTACCTAAATTCTAAATGTTGTGGGTTCGCTCTCCAACATACCGGTGTGATGCTGAAGTAGTAACGAATCGGCAGGTGTTGTTCACGTGACAACCCTTTACGAACTGGCCGTGTCGGGCGGAGGCGGGTTTACGACGTTAATTGTTTACGTGACTTAACTCGTAAAAAGAGCTGTACTATGGACAACATTGGTCACGAAAGCCTTCATGTTACACGTCTATGTTACCTCCCGCAGGAGCGTCTGGGCCGCGCGGTGAGGACGTACGAGCAGCGCGTGAGCTGGCTGTCGTGCGGGAGTCGCCGCATCTGGGGCACGGTGTGCGAGACGAGGTGCGCCCGCCGCTAGCGTCGTGCTCGCCGCACACAGCGCCTGTTCTCGCCTGTTACTTCCAACTCTTCATACGATATCTCGTCAATCGTCACCATTGATATCTCGTAAGAAGTAGTAAAAGCAAACCTAGGGTTATTAGGATTGTTGAGTTTTTGTTGAATCGTATAGCTAGGCTCGTTGCGTTAACTTGTGATTTTTTTGTCAATTCGCATGTTTGTTGTGTCGCAGGAATCCCGTAAAGAGCTTGCAAGCTCATTGGGTATCTTTCTGCTGAAATAATACACATCTATCAACATCTATAGTGTACCGGGTGGTCCAGATGTCTTGTGATCCCCGTTGAATTCTCTCAAGTGTAAATCTTTCATAAAAATCCTCTCTGAACAACTTGTGTCAGCCGTATAAAATAAATAATGGTTATTTAAAACAGAAATAAGTGGACAAAGCAAAAATAATGTTAGAGGGTCAATTTCCTTGCGCCTCTGAGTCGTTCTCTCGTCGAATGAATACTTTCGGCATTGAATGAATATGTGCCACGCATTATAAATGTAAAATTATTGTCTGCGTTATAGTCAAAACGGCAGCTTTGGGAGAGCAATGTGAGGCTAACGCTCTGAGACTGACGAGGAGAGATTGACGGGGTGGCGCGTGTGTGCAGGCTGGCCGTGCTGGTGGACCTGTCCGAGATGAACGCCGATTACCTGGTGCATGTCCAGCACTCCATCCGTCTGCTTCTGCAAACACAGCTCATTGGCAAAGAGTCGTTCAACATCATAACGTGGGTCACACGCTCATTCGCGGACACATGTACTTTCCACGCTCACGTGGTACGGCTTTGGGCGGCACGGCTGGAGCAGTGAGTAGCGCTACCGCCTCACAGCCAGAAAGAACCTGGGTTCAGTTCCCGGCTCGGGTTCCTTCATGTGTGGAGTTTGGACGTTCTCCCCATGTCCGAGTGGGTTTTCTTGCTGTGAGGCAGCAGCGCTACTCACCGCTGCGCCACCATGCCGCCCAGTTGTATAACTGTAACATTAACGTGACGTTCGTATTGCAGAGTTGTTGTCACGGCGACTGTGCGAATGTCCTGCGCGGCGCGTGGCTTGGCGCCGCGGCAGTGCTCGCGCGTGCGATTCAAACGCGCGTCGCAGCAGCTGTGCCGGGTGCTTCCATCCCACTGCTGCACAATCAAATATTTGTGGCGAGAAAGAGACATAAGATTCCTGCTGTCGCATTGAATCTAATTGAAATGTCACAAGTTTGGACAAAACCCCCCCGATGTAGACACATTGGCTGCCTACAGCCTATAAGACTCCGATTCATTGAGGACAAAGTTCACGTGACGAAGCAATGTTGATATTAAGGTTTAAAGTCAAACGTAAAAAATAACAGCTACTTCACATTCGTTTTAACTATTTCAATACGAAAGTTCCTACGCACGGTCAGAAGAGCATTGAATTCTGCAGTCTTACGAAATAAGCTTCAAGTTTGTATCGGCAATGTTGTATGTGGGCGTGCCCCTGTGGGGAGCGGTGGCTCAGTGGTTAGCGCGCTGGGCTAAAAACCTGGCCACCCAAGTTCGAATCCCGCTCACAGTCAACCAACACCAGTGACGATTTTCTGAACCGGTTCTGGGCCTCCCCTAGGTCGACTCAGCCTCAAATGAGTATGCAGTGCGGTGTGTAAACATTGCCACTGGGGAGACAAAGGCGGCCGGGCGTGGTGCTGGTCACCCACCTCTTTGTGTGCTGTGTCAACCTTCATAGGTGGTGCTCGCTAACGACACTTGAACCTACACTCCGTTAAGGCTATATGGGGGATCTTTGTCTTTGCGTGTCCCCCACAACAGCTTCGGGATGGAAACTCGGGCGTTTCGTCCTTCGCCAATCCCCCCGAGCCCTGAAAACCTGCAGGCGGCCTGGAGGTGGGTCCGCAGCTCCGGCGCCTTAAATCAGCGCCGCGCTCGTTCCAACCCGCGCGCCGGGCAACGCGAGGAGCTGCTGTCGATCGGACACACGCGCCGCCGTCAGTAGCCGGGGCGGACGTGACAATCCGCTTGATTAAAGCTTTCTAATGCGAGCGCGTGCCCCCGCGATGAAGCTTCGCTGATTCGAGTCTCTCGCGCTGATTTCTGTTTTAGGAGGCGTTGATTTTTGCGCAGAAAGATTGCTGTTTACCTGCTATGCAACTAAATGGTGTGTGCCGTTTACGACAATGGCCGCTTACCGTGTGTCCCTCGCCGTAGGGAGCCGCGGTTAAGCTCATCAGCGTGTGCAACGGCCGTTGCCCTTTACGTGGGAAGGTAACATTGGGGCGGACAGATGTTGCGGAGGTTCGCAGTTCGAATCCTGAAAGCGGCCTGGGTTATAACTGTGGGGATATTAAACATATAAACGCACCGTCTGCTGTATAGTGGATGCTTTTCTTCTTCTTTGCGATTCCTCGAAGCACGATGGTCAGCTTCTGGACATCGTTGTCTTTCAGCTCGGCTTCGAAGTGTTTGGTAGAATTCGCAGGCAATACTAAGTATTACTTGACAGGGATCGCGACGTGTAAAGAACCCGTGACATGGGAAATGAGTAGGCCATTGTGTGCTGCTATCATGAACCAAATGTGTCCAGCTATAATTATTCCCGACACATTACTCAATTGGCATTGCGTAAATGAGGATCGCCCTCTATTGGCAGACTAATAACAACAACAACCTCCGATCCCCAGTGAGTGGCGGTGACGTCACCAGGGTGTCTGTGCCAGGCCAGGTGCACCCTGAGGCTATCACGCAGAGTGTCGAAGGCTCGCTCACAGGAGGTCAGGGGGCAGACCCAGGTGTCACGGGCTGGCTGTCTGAGGTGATTGGCTGGGGCACCACCTGTGCTCCCTACTGTGGCAAAAGACTAATGCAGACTGTGTGACACAGCATTTTCGCGATGACCTATCCGAATGGCATGAATATCGAACGCACTGAATGATTATTATTATTACGATTATAATCGGTTGTCCAACGGTGAGCGAACACCTGCGTGGTGAGCGTGCGGCACCGCTGTGGTTGTGGCTCTCGCGGCAGGTGGGCGCTGGACTGGCGGTGCGGGGGTGGCCGAGACCTGCTGGGCGCACTGCGCCTCGTCCTAGATGACCCCGAGGGGCCCCCTGAGGGCATCTACGTCTTCACCAGCGGCGTGCCCGACCAGGATCTGGTACTAATTGCATCGTCAAAGCGAGCGACCAACCAACCACAAAATGCACGGAGACTCTACACTTTGCTACCCATCCACCAACGCATCACTTACAAAACAGCAATAATATGCTCCTGTGCTATCCACACAGGACACCGTAAATACCTCGCATCACTACTGCGGCCACTCGCCCCAACACAATCCCGCACTCTTGCAGCTCATCACAGCACCTTCTCCACACACCGCGCTCACGCACAACTTTCGCACAACGCCGATTCTCGGTTGCGGCACTCACAACCTGGAACAGCCTGTAGCCACATCTATTACGCCTAACACAGTCCCCCACAACCTTCAAAAAACGTTTAAAAAGTCACCTCTTCACCGACTCACAACAAACCGACAAAGCCAGGCTCCACACCTCCGAATCAACGGGTGTAACGTGCCCGGAGAATATGCGCACGTTACGAATATATATTATTATTATTAATAACAATAATAATGCGCTACGTGGCGTGGGAATGGCGGTGCAGGCGGCCGTGTGTGGCTACGTGGAGGAGGCGAGCCTGGGCCGAGAGGTGCAGCTGCACGTGTGTCTGTTCAGCGCGGGCGCGGCGCCGCGGCCTGCCGGCCCCGCCCGCTACGCCAGCGGCGCCGACACGGCCGCGGCTCTGCGGGCGCTGGCTAGAGCGGGCGCGGGCCGCCTGCACTGCTTCAGCGAGCAAGGTGCGACACCCCCGCCGACCGCGCGCGTGCCAGCCAGCCGCCGTTGCCGTTACCGTGAACCGCACTCGCCGATTCGTCTGCCCTTGTCGAGGGCTCGGGTCACCAGACTGACCGTTTCGTCTCTCCCCACACTGCGACACTGCGGGTCACAGCGGCACCGCACCGCAGCTCACCTCACGTCTCTCTCGGCTTCTTCGCTCGCAATGCTCCGCTTTTGAATTCGCTCTCATCGTCTCGTTTCCCATATCTTTTCAAGAAAAGTGTTAACACTTATATATAGCAACTTTTTTTTGTGCTGTTTGTTACTGGTCGCTTGACGTGTTTGAGTCTGTGGGCCTATATCCAGCAAAAAATCTATTGCACATGCTTCTGTCGGTTGTAATTCATTTTCAAGATATGTATAAACATGTAATATTATAATTACGTGACCATCTACAGTTCCATAGTGTATATCTTGTTTACATTTATAACGCTCAAAATTCTTCATTGCAGATCCATTCAAATGTTGCTATGCTTTAAACTGTCCACTAATTTGCGAAACCAAACATAAAATTGGGAAACGCAACTGCCTCCAGATCGAAAGTAATTTCTCGATTTTATTACATTACAGATGTTTCTATATTTAGGTTTTACGTATCCCTTATAGAATATCTTAAATGGCCTGCAAACTGACATTTCACGACTTTAATCCTCTGCCAACTGACATTTCACAAATAATTTATTTTACTGCAAAGGTAAAGGTCTAGTCATAAAATACCAGAGCAGAGCAGTAGAGGGCACAGTCCAGCTAGGCAGCTACGAGCCTTGAAAGACATCAACTGTGGCCTTCATCTGTGGCATAAAACAAAAAGCAAGTGCTTAGCCAACATTAGGGTTTTGAAACCACTGCAAGTTAAACATCATTGAAATACACTCTTCAATAAGCTGTTGGAAATGCCCGAATATTTGTAGAAAACTCTCAGCCCTCAAGAGCGACTCGGGTCTGCTCGGCCAATTCTGTGCTTTATTTGACAGATGCCAGCTAATGAGCATGTGTGCATAAGGTCGCAAAGATAATAAGTTCCGTTCACCTTGTAAACACCATCCATGCCGTCTTTGTCTATTGGCTCATCTCCTTAACACGTATGTGTTTGGATTTGTTTTTAATACGTAGGCTCTAAATATTACATACGAACCGCAGAATCCGTGGCAAGCTTCCAGCTCTGAGGTGGTAGCAGAAAGGCCATTTCGGAAGCCGAGTGTGCTTCTTGTAATGGGCTTTTATGTGGTTATATAGCAGGCGGTTTTACACGCAGAAGTTCCTTTTCTGTTTTTGGAGCTCAGTTGAGAGGGATCCACGTTTCATCGATCGCCCGGCAGAGCGGTATGTCGCTATTTCTGGCTTGGCCGTGCCCGTGCTCCAATCCATTTTTGGCAACCACAAATTTTACGGCGAGCACTATTATGACAAATAACCGGGAAACTTTCTATAAGTTTCTGCCGCCGTGTTCTTCCAATTTGGCGCAAGTCCACAAAACGTTGGCAGAAATACGGTTCTCACTGTACACGAGTGAGTGTGCCCATGTTTGCATAACTAGTGCATGTTATGCAAGTACGAACATAGATCTCAGCAGAGTCAATCACAAACTACTAACGAATGTTTAAAAGATATACAGGTGTTTGTTTCTGAGCCTGAAAAACACGTATTTTTGATGATTGCTCAAAATGGAGCAAATGTGCTTGACCTCATACGAACAGTTTGTGATCTTTGTTATCATTGTACGTTACTCTCTCGACGATTCAAAACCCGTGAAACCGTGTTCACAGTTCCTGTGCAGGTTTGCAAAAACCCTAACACAGAGGATACTGTGCTATTTACGAGAGCGACGGGCGTTTGTTTCTTCTCTCGCGAGTTTGAGTTGTGTGCGTTGCCCCCTTTCTGACCTCAACGACAACACAGCATTCCGCCCGTGCTGTGTGACAGGAATCACAGAGAGCGACGACATCCAGCTGCTGCTCACCGAGATGGAGACGGCTCTAACGTTCTCACACAAGGTGCAGTCATTCTGTTGCTTTCACTGCATGTGAGGTTTGAAAAATTGTGAATGAAGCGTCAGCGTATTGACGTTTCTTTAAGGTCACAGCTATACATTTGTGGACGTGAATGATTTAATGACAACGATGTTGTATTTTGCAATAGTGGTCACACTAACAAAAAACCGAGGCACTGTGGGGGCTGTGCTGCTGATACATGTGACACCTTTGACGTGTGACAGTGACCAACGGGTGAAGACCGATCGAATTGGTGCCGTCATTTCTCAAACCGGAAAGGAGATGCGGACATCAAATTAGAATTCACCTGGAGCTAGCTTTTCTCTACTATCGATATACACAAAGAATGTATTGATGTAGGTTTTCACGACTCTATTCATGATGGTTGCTTTTCAGAGCTGTTCTTTCGTGGATAGCCGTGTCGAGTGAAACACCTATTGAGAAGATAATATAGTTTCAGTTGCTATTGTGGGCGGCACGGTGGCGTAGTGGGTAGCGCTTCCGCCTCACAGCAAGAAGGTCCCGGGTTCGAATCTCGGCTCGGGGTGCCTTTCTGTGTGGAGTTTGCATGTTCTCCCCGTGTCCGCGTGGGTTTTCGCCGGGCGCTCCGGTTTCCTCCCACAGTCCAAAAACATGCATAGGCTAATTGGCCTGTGGACTAAATTGCCCCCGGTGTCCTGTGATGGACTGGCGTCCCGTCCTTGGTATAGCCATGCCTTGCGCCCTATGTCTGCCGGGATAGGCTCCGGCTCACCGCGACCCTGTACAGGATTAAGCGGTTTCTGAAAATGAATGAATGAATGAGTTGCTATTGTGGGGGTCAAGGTAGAAGCGTTCACGTCGCGATCCCTGTCAGGTAATGCTTGGGTATTGCCTGCGAATTCTACCAAACACTTCGAGGCCGAGCTGAAAGACAACGATGTCCAGAGGCTGACCATCGTGCTTCGAAGAATCGCAAAGAAGAAGTTGCTATTGTATGTATTTACCACAGAATATTGGGGTTAAAGTAAATGTTTATACTGTACTGAGCTTTTATACAGAATTCAGCAGCTCACGTGTAGCGCCAAAAGGGAGAGGCCTTCCCTGCTGCGCTTGGAAGGCCTCTCCCTGTCTAATTTTTTGCATGCAGACTTAACTTTTCATACGTGACAAAGGGGAGTCTTGTGGTGATAGATATTTCAAACTTTTTTTTTTGGGCCACTCTAGTATTGACATATTGGCACATTGTTACCGTAATGGCATGGAGCAGTGAAATGCAATGTGGTAAAATGTGTTAAAGCAAGAACATCTCATGGTGGATGATTGAAGAACTTTTCAAATGGAAACAGAGTACATGAATGCATGTGCAATGGCTTGTATAGTCAGTGATTTTTTTCTCAAATGAGCTTTCTGTCTGCGTCTATCTCCTGTTTACAGCCCAGAGCTAGTCGTATAAACTCCACATTCCCCTGTTCGGGGCAAGGCTATCCATAGGGCGGCTGTTGATATGCCAAATATTGGTACCTATTTTACCGACCCTAGAGGGATGATGGGTTTAGTCAACAAGCAAACAAGATGTGAACTCGCAACCGTCTGACTGCGAGCCACTGGCTCTACCGCCAAACCACTCGCTGTGCCGCCGAGCCTCACGGCCGGATAGGCAACTGCTACACTTGAAATGTACGTTCATCCGAACTCCCTCTAACTCTCAAGATCTTTGTATTTGCGTGGTTCAGTGGAAATGTCATTGAAGGTGGACCAGCCCCTCGCACCCGTCCAGAGCCCCCTTGGCCACTGCGATGGCTGTGATGGCAGCCACCACAGCGTTACCGGCCGGCACCAACTGGTAGTTGTTGTTGTTAACTCTCAAGATAGCAATAAATATCAGTGGAACACACAAACATGTTTTGCGCAAAACTATTTGAGGCACATCTGCTTTCGTTGTGAGGTTGAATCTTTCTTAGAAACACTGATAAACAGGGCTCCAAAACGAACGAACTTTTATTATTCATGTCACTGATAAATGTGAATGTGTTGTTGTATGAATGCTAATACAACTTGTAGTGACCTTTGTTAGTACCCATGTAAATTAATTGGCTCTTGAAAATACACTGACAAATTAACATGCAATGCGGCGCTATAATTCCTCACACACAAAGGTTGCACGTATTGGTTTGCTCAATACTTAACCTTTCTTTGTGCAAACACAAAACTTTCCTTGCAGATAAAGAAGCGTTGATCTATGATAGAAAATGGCAAACTGTACACTTTAAAAGCGAATCTAATCAGAGCATTCAGAGTCTTGAAATATAAGTGGAAATACATAGCGTCCTGCATCAACATAACCGCATGAACACGAAGAAAATGTGAGCGTCGTATATGAATTTCCTGTACAGATTATTTACATTCATCAGCGATATGAACGTGGTCATTACGGAGCACGTTGAAGTATGAGAATTGTTTTCCATCCATCCATCCATTTTCTAAACCGCTTGTCCTGGTGAGGGTCGCGGTGACAGCAGTCCAAGGAGAGTGGACCAGACATCCCTTTCCTCAGCAACAGAATTGTTTTCCAAAGATGTTATTTCAGGGTAGCCGTCTCAAGCGTTCCTTCTCTCTCCTTCGCAACTTGTCGCCTCCCACATTGGAGGCATCTGAAGATGGAGGCATCTCCATCATGTATCAGGGACGGATGCTCGAGCTATAAGCCACAAACTGCGCATTTTTTTTTTACTTTTCAAGAAAAGACGGTCCCAAAAAAATCACATTACTTCCGCTACATTTGTATATTTAGCAACGATAATGACAAATGGCAGGTGTAATGGGAGCCGTGCATAATCATGTGATGATACTCCTGTGTATAAATGTGATAATTGTAATGGGAAGAGGATGATGCGATAATAGCAGCCTTGAGTCTGACGGTGAATATATCGCGAACGCCGACTTGCGGCCGTGATGTTTGACGGCGAGCGTGCGCGTGGCTGTCACGCCACGTCCCGTCCTACCCCTGCCCAGTGCGGCGACCTCGTGAGGAGCCTGAAGCAGCGCGCGGGCCGCCCCCTCGGGCTGGACGAGCCGGGGAGTCGGCCCGAGCGATCATCATCGGCGGCGGCTGACGGAGAAACCGACGCAGAGGCTGCGGCGGAGACAGTGGCGGCCATAGAGGACACGAAGATGCTGGCTCTCAGGGAGCCGCGGAGCCCCGTGCGATTCTCTCAGCCGAGGCCCACGGCCCTCTCTCTCGCCAGAGCGGTACGTTGCTGGCACAGGACAAGGTCTTGACACGAGTACGCGGTTCGTCGGTTCCCCCAGCCCGTGTTGAACACCCAGGCTGACTAAGAATTGCTCTCCGTAGCTGTTCTTTCGGGATCGCCGTGTCGAGTGTTATCCCGGTAGAACAGCTATAGAGAGAAAATCTTGTACATGGAGCCATCTTCTTCTATGCGATTCTTCGAAGCACGATGGTCAGCTTCTGGACATCGTCTTTCAGCTCGGCTTCGAAGTGTTTGGTAGAATTCGCAGGCAACACCAAGTATTACCTGACAGGGATCGCGACGTGAACGCTTCTACCTTGACCCCCATGGAGCCATGAAAAGCTTCATCAGTACACTCAGACTGACTATTTAATCTCACCACACTGCAGATCACAACTCACCCACTCACCCACACACTCCAGGTCACAACTCACCCACTCACCCACCCACTCACCACACACTCCAGGTCACAACTCACCCACTCACCCACCCACTCACCACACACTGCAGGTCACAACTCACCCACTCAACCACCCACTCACCACACTGCAGGTCACAACTCACTCACCCACTCACCACACTGCAGGTCCAGTGGCGTATCTATGGAAAAGAGCGCCTATGGCAAGTACTGAAATTGTGCCCCTGTCCAAACATCTGACACCCATCTTTTAGATAACTACCATAATATCAGCTCAAAAATACAAGTGGTTTAACAATATGGCCATCCTAGTGCTTCTCACCCATGATCATCAAAGACAGATCATACATCCATCCATCCATTTTCAGAAACCGCTTAATCTTATACAGGGTCGCGGTGAGCCGGAGCCTATCCCGGCAGACACAGGGCGCAAGGCAGGGGAACACCAAGGATGGGACGCCAGTCCATCGCAGGGCGCCTGGGGAAATTTAGTCAGTAGGCCAATTAACCTAGCAGCATGTCTTTGGACGGTGGGAGGAAACCGGAGTGCCCGGCGAAAACCCACGCGGACATGGGGAGAACATGCAAACTCCACACAGAAAGGCCCCCCCGAGCCGAGATTCGAACCCGGGACCTTCTTGCTGTGAGGCGGAAGCGCTACCCACTATGCCACCGTGCCGCCTCCACAGATCATACATCTGAAGAAAATTATTTTGTCACTATCCAAGGATGGGCGGCATGGTGGCGCAGTGCTAACATCCGCGCCTCACAGAAAGAATGGTCTTGCCCTAGGCGGTTCGATTCCCGCCTAGGGCGCCTTTCTGTGTGGAGTTTGTGTGTTCTCCCCCTGTTCTGCGTGGGTTTCCTCCGGGTACTCCGGTTTCCTCCCACAACTAAAAAAAGACACTAATTAGTTGGCCGATAACATCATAATATATAGGAAGCAATGTGTGGCAATTTGGCCCCGGTAAACCGCCTGACTGCCTCCTCCGCCTCTCTGCGCTTTCCTCGCGCCTCTGAGTCGTTCTCTCGTCGAATGAATACCTTTGACGTTGAATGAATATGTGCGCGTTATAAATGTAAAATTATTATTACTATTATTGTTAATTTAACACGTCTCTCGAGCGCGAACGACACTACCGTCAGAATCCAATCGCGTCCGGGTCTTCTCCTCAAGCCGGGCCTCGAGCGAGGCGCTGCGCGTGTCCGCCGCGAGTGTGCAGGCCGCGCGGGAAGCGGGCGCTGCCGGCGGCAGGGAGGAGACCGGCGGAGCGGGCCAGTGGCGGCCCTCCAGCGCCCGCGCTCTCATCCCCGCACGTGCGTCGCACCGCCGCACCGCCGCACCGCACTGCGCACGCACCGCCGTCACCGCCCTGCTGCTGCTCCTGCAGCCGGCGCCACTGTGCCATGAGGGCGAGCAGCAGCGCTCGCCTGGCGGTGCAGAGGTCCCCGGTTCCATTCCATACACCCCAACCCGGCGCGGCAGTTGAAAAGGTGGCATCCGTCCATCCAACCGATGTCAGAAACCGCTTAATCCTGTACAGGGTCGCGGTGAATGTGTAACTTGCACCACTGTTGGCATTGCCATTGGAGATGGTTACTGCCCAGTGCTGATTAAAGTCTGGGAATGTTAACAGTGATGGTTGCTCTTCAGAGCTGAGCGGGAGAAGGAGCTCTCTCAACACGGCTATCCCGAAAGAACAACTCTGAAGAACAACTATCATAAATTGAGCCGTGAAAACCTACGTCAGTACAATGTCAACAGTGTTAATCTCTTGCAGGGATGAGATCCTATCCATTGCATATTCCCAGCTCCATTAATCGTGATGCGTGTGTGTGTTTATGGGAGTGGTGGCTCAGCGGTTAGCGCGCTGGGCTACAAACCTGGCTATGACCCGAGTTCAAATCCCGCTCGCGGCCAACATCAGTGACGATTTTCTGAACGGGTCCTGGGCCTCCCCTAGGTCGACTCAGCCTCAAATGAGTACTTAGTGTGCTGTGTAAACATTGCCACTAGGGCGAGAAAGGCGGCCGGGCGTGGTGCTGGTCACCCACCTCTTGTGTGCTGTGTCAACCTTTATAGGTGGTGCTCGCTAACGACACTTGACCCTACAGTCTGTTAAGACTATACGGTGGATCTTTGTCTTTGTCTTTAGGCCCTCCAGAGTACCCGCCCAGACGGGGAACCTCTGCCCAGAGACAGAGAAGCAGGGGTAGACGCTTCTGTGGCTCCACGTCCCAAAGTGCGTTCTTCACGGAGGACAGCAACCACATAGGTGAGTGCCAGGCTTGGCCAACGGGAGAGTCAATGTAACGCTGACTCAGGCCACGTTGGGCCTGGAGCTAACGCCTTGTTTTGTTATAAGCTCTGGTGTTTATCCACAAGCATAGCCGTGATATTTAAATTAGTAATAGACAACTTTGTTATTTATGAAGGTCATCATATCCCTTACTTGTTTTCCTGTCTATAGGCTGGCACACGGCGATGACATCACAACCACCCAAACCGCACCCCACCCTCCCTGACCTAACGCCTTAAAAGAGATTTACTATGGATATACCTTACTATTATTGGCCAAGTATATAAACAATAACGCGTACAACAATAAAACCCACTAAGAATACCAGCATGCTTTGCATGTCAAGATGACATTTACCGTTGCATTGTGGGAAGCACGGTGGCGCCGTGAGTAACACTGCCACCTCACTGCAAGAAGCACCTGGGTTCGATTCACACCGCGGGTGCCTTTGTGTGTGGAGTTTTCAGGCTCGTCAACGTGGAATTTTGCTGGGTCCTCCGGTTTCCTACCACCTTCCAAAGACATGTTGCTGAGGTTAATTGGCCTGAATAATCTGCCCCCAGTGCCCTGCGATGAACTGGTGTTCCATCCTGGGTATCACTCTGCCTTGCTGCCTGTGTCTGCCGGGCTCCCTGCAACCCTGCATAGGATGAAGCAGATGCTGATGATGAATGAATGACTCCCTTCACAGCTTTGTAAAAGCCCTGAGCTTGGGAAGTGAGATTGTTAATGACGGCAGCACGTGACTCTGCGGGAGCAGGCGTGGTGTACAAGCGCTACGTGCAGAACCGCAGCGTCAGGAAGGCCGTGCCGGATGTCACTCTTCCACCAGGGGAAGATGCTCTTTCCTCCAAACAGGTGAATGCAGTGGAACACCTCATGCCGCAAGTGCTGAAACGCATTTAGTTAATAAAATCGTGTAGGTTACAGGGCGGCACGGTGGCGCTTAGAGTAGCGCTGCCGCCTCACAGCAAGAAGGACCCGGGTTCGCATTCCGTCTCGGGGGCCTTTCTGTGTGGAGTTTGCATGTTCGCCCCGTGTCCGAGTGGGTTTTCGCCAGGCACTCCGGTTTCCTCGCACAGTCCAAAGACATGCTGCTGCATAAGTTAATTGGCCTATGGATGCAATTTCCAGCGAAACGTCGATAACATCTTTAAAGGTAAGTGTTGTATGTCCAGTCGTTTTTTCCAACACATCGACGGGTGCAGAACACTTGCATAACTTTTCACGTGACCTAAACTCATAAAGAGCTACAGTATGGAAAATATCGGTCATGAAAGCCTTCGAACTAAAAGCTGCTTTCCTGTTCAGATTCCTTAGACGGTGAAGTAAATTTCACACTTCTTTGCTGGGGACAAATGTTAATAGATATTATTTTTTGACCTTTCAGATATCATGTATGAAAAAATCATTTGAAATCTGAGCTATATAGCCGCAAATAAATATTTGATAGTCTTATGTACACATTACAATCTAGAGACAAGAGCAGCATATCTATCAGCACATGTATACATTTGGAATGCAATAGGTGCTTTGTTGCACTGTGCACTCCTGTAACGTTCAAGATAATTTTGTTGTCAATTTCACTGGCACTTCCAATCACACTCCCCACTCTGTTATCTCACGCGCGCGTGCTATCTGTTCGCACTCTAATCTGAGCCGTATACCCTATAACCTGCCAGTGGCTCAAGAGATTTGGCTTGAAGAAGCTGCGTCTGGATGTGGAGAAGCTCGTGTCGGGGCCGGACTGCAGCCACCGCCAGACCCTCGTGCACTCTCTGCACAAGAGCATATCGGCCAAGTACTGCAGCATCTTCCCCAGCGTGCGCGTCAACGTAAGGGCCTGAGCACAACCCCCTCCGCGGCGCTACGCTCTGAAGAGAGAGAGGCGAAAGGCTCTCTGTGGGCTTGTCGAAAATGTATTAGTTCATCCATTCATTGCCAGAAACCGCTTAAATCCTGTACAGGGCCGCAGTGAGCCGGAGCCAACCAGGCAAACACAGGGCGCAAGGCAGGACTATACCCAGGATGAAACGCCAGTCAATCACAGGGCACCGGGAGCAATTTAGTCCACTAGCTTATTAACCTATGCAGCAGCATGTATTTGGACTGTGGGAGGAAACCGGAGTGCCCGGCGAAAACCCACGCGGACACGGGGAGAACATGCAAACTCCACACAGAAAGGCACCCGAGCTGGGATTCGAACACGGGTCCTTATTGCTGTGAGGTGGCAGCGCTACTCACCGCGCCACCGTGCCGCTCATCAAAAATGTAACACATTTGTAAATACCACTGTGGCCTTAGAAGTAAAAATGGAGGCAGTGTTTCAGGTGATGACCCCTATTCGTAGCACATAGATAGAGTGGATTAGTAGAGTTACACCGTGGGGCCTAACGCTTAATGATAATTACAATTGTTAGAGATGTTTTCTGATCCTAATCCGTTGTAGGTCTTCCCAGGGTGATTCAGCCTTAAACACGCAGCCGGTGTGATGTGGGACATTAACACTGGGGAGACAGACACGGAGGCGTGGTGCTGGACATGACACACACTCTTTTGTGGTTCCAGCCGTAACTTCTCTGATGAAAGCCTAAACGAGACTAAACGAGGGACATTCTTTCGGAGCGGTGTAATAGTGGTTAGCACAATGCGCTACCAACTCATCAGTCCAGGTTTGATACTTGGATAGCTCTTTCATCAATGGAAATTGCTACCTGGTCTGGTCAGGACCATCTCTAGGTTGGCTCAGCTTACAATAAATAGCTGGTGCTGTGCAATAACATTGACAAATGATGAGATGAATGCAATCCGACATGGTGATGGTTACACCACCCCCGCATATACCTCTCCCCTCTCAATACGTGTTTGCGAACGGCATTTGTCTTAGTGGTCGGCTATAAAGAGAAAATCATTATTTTCTTAGTGTGTTTTTGCTGTCAATGGAAGATTTGTCAAACAAGCAATAAAAGCCTGTAATACTTAGACTTCTGTTACTCATGAATCTTGCATGGCAAGCTCACTTATCATGCGCTGCCAGCTCTCGAGTCCCACACTCTACTCTCCTAAGTGCGTCGTTGCCAATCTCATAAATCCGTCGGCTTGCACAGAGTGCCCAGTTTTAAGTGTGGGCTCATTTGCGATCACAGCCATCGCGGCTCTGTTGCCCGTTAGCCCTGTCTTAAAATGCAGTCAGATCTCGAGCGAGTATTTATGTGCAGATGTACCCAAAAAAACAATTGTTGCTGATTTTCCGTGCTCTGTCGTTGTTGCCACGTCGTTCTCTCCGCAGCTTTGTGCAGCGCTTTGTGACCCTCGGGTGAAAGGCGCTATATACATGCTATTATTATTATCTTTTGAAGGCCGTTACATTTATGCTACGCAGCGTAGTTTGTAATTTGAGCAGCAAAAAGTTAGAAGACCAACATTGAATGGGGAAGCACAGAAATCTGGGACAACCTCAGAGTAGAACCGCTGCTCCTTCGGATTGAGAGGAGCCACTTGAGGTGGTTCGGGCATCTGGTAAGGATGCCCCTTGGAAGGCTCCCCCGGGAAGTCTACCAGGCACGGCCCACTGGGCGGAGACCTAGAGGCCGACCCAGGACATGCTGGAGGGATTATATCCTTCGGCTGGCCTGGGAACGCCTGGGAATCCCCCAGGAAGTGCTGGAATCTGTTGCTGAGGAATGGGATGTCTGGTCCACTCTCCTTGGACTGCTGCCACCGCGCCCCTCACCAGGACAAGCGGTTTAGAAAATGGATGGATGACTATTGGCAAGAGTGGCTCATCACCACAGAGACGTCCTTGACAATAATATAGGGCTGTGCGAACTGCCATGCGAGCGGCAAGCCAGCAAGGGTCACGACAGATCCCCGTGTTTCTAATTGCACAGTCTGGCAGCGCTGAGATCGCATCTGCACTCTGGCGCGTAGTGCCGACTCGTCATTTCATTATGCAGCAAACGTCCAACTTTCAAAGTGATTTAGAACCAACGTAGGAAGATACACATCGGCCTCGCCGGTCGCCCCAGCTTGTTGTTAACGGGGACGTCGGCACAGGATTGCCGAACGCCACTCGGAAACGAACGCCCGTCATTCACCACCTCGTGAATCGGTCTCACTGGCGGCGGTCCCTGCCACAGGTCTCCACCGGCCGCTTGCTGCGCTGCATTCACATTATATAGTAATAATAATATAAACGCTATTTATAGCGCGCAAATATTCGTTCAGTTTCAAAGGTATTAATTCTAAGAGAGAACGGCTCAGAGGCGCGAGGAAACTGCAGAGAGGCGGAGGAGGCAGTCAGGCGGTTTGCCGGCGCCAACATTTAGCCGCACACTGCGTCCTATATATTATGATGTTATCGGTCAATTAATTAATGAGTTTTTTTTTTAACACTCATTAATTATTTGCGCACGGTCTCCAGGCTGCGCTTCCAGCTCCTGCCTGACACAGTGACAAATTCACTCTTTAGGTCCAGGGGTAAAACGCATACGACATCATTGTTCCGAGCAATGATTAATTGATTTGCTATTCATTAAACGAGTGAATTTGTGAACTTTCTAGTTAATGTTAGCTCTGAAATGTTTTTGTGACAATTCATTGGCCTAAATTACGTTATTAGAAACTTTTACAATTAGTTTTCCCACTCGCACAACTATATAAATGTGTTTTTATTAGCAATTAGATTGGCCAGATTAGCTAGGCATTTTAAAGAACTGCCAGCTTATCTACGCGTTATTACGTTTCGTTTCATCAGATTTTGCAGAATAGGCAGCACTTAAAAAAAATAAAATTGACGGTCGCAGACAATCGTTATAATTTGAAAATGTCAGCAGTGCAGATGTGAACATGGTAAGCAATTGACAGCAGATTAAATCGATTTCACCGTCAACTTAGGAGAAAAATCTGGCAAAGGTAACGAGTCGCAGCACTTAGCAGCAGGGGCGACGTGAGATAATAATTTTAAATTTACAACGCGTGCATATTCATTCAATGTCGAAGGTATTCATTCGACGAGAGAACGACTGAGAGGCGCGAGGAAAGCCTAGAGAGGCAGGGGAGGCAGCCAGGCGGTTTGCCGGCGCCAACATTATGCCACCACACTGCTTCCTATATATTATGATGTTATCGGACAATTAATCAATTAGTGTTTTTTCAAGTTGTGGGAGGAAACCGGAGATCCCGGAGGAAACCCACACAGAACAGGGGGAGAACACACAAACTCCACACAGAAATGTCGGACCGCCTCGGGCAAGACCATTCTTTCTGTGAGGCGCAGATGCTACCACTGCATAGCCACCCTGCCGCAGTGATGTGTTACCGCGCGTTCAGCACGCCAGGAGCGTGACCGCGAGCAGGCCCGTGACCTCCCTGACCCCGGTGGAGCTCACGGTGCCCACCTCGCCCCAGCACAGGGGCTGGCGTGCCGTCACCTCTCACACGAGTATTCCGAGATGTAAAATCCCCTCGAGTCCGTGATTCCCGCTCGTCCATCTCGCCCACGTGTACTCGGAGATGTAAGACAACCATGTCCATAACTGCGCTGATGTAGGTGTTCACGGCTCCATTTATGAAGTTCAGAGCTGTTCTTTCGGGATAGCCGTGACGAGCGCTTTCCTTCTCTCCCTCGCGACATTTCCCCTCCTAACGTCAGCCATCGTGCAGAACACGACGTAGCACAGGCCTAAAAGACACATCACAGAGATTTATTCAATACGGTGGCGATGACCTCCGCAATACGTACGGTCTCCCGTGCCGCGTCCACCGAATGCGTGTGTACGTACGTGTTCTGTGGCGGTGGCTCAGCGGTTAGCGCGCTTGGCTACGAACCTGGCGACACAAGTTCGAATCTCCCTCACGGCCAACACTAGTGACGATTTTCTGTACTGGTCCAGGGCCGCCCCTAGTGTCGACTCAGCCTCAAATGAGTACCGAGTGCGGTGTTTAAACATTGCCGCGAGAGACAAAGGTGGCCGGGCTTGGCGCAGGTCACCCACCTCCTCGTGTGCCGTGTCGACCTTCATAAGTGCTCGCTAACGGCACTTGCCCCTACAATCTGTTAAGCCAATACGGGGGATCTTTCTCTTTTTGGCGTTGATACGTGGCTGTACCAGGGCAAGGTGCGGCACCTGCAGTTTGGGCTGCACGAGCTGGAGGAGTACGTGGAGGTGCTGCAGCGGGTCCTGCGGCGCTATCTCACGCGGCTGCACTGGCTCCTGTCCGGTAGCGCTGCCGTTCACACTCACGCACGGCTGGCTCGCACCCACAACGCCACGCACCGTCGTTCACGCGATTCTGTCTAAGCCACTGTCCACACACACCGCTAACGGCAGCCGCCGTTCACAACCAAGTGATAGATTTCTCGGCACATGTGGCACGCTAGGTGCACTTTGAAGACAAGTGAAGGGACGAAGGCTTACAGGCAGGAGGTTATGAAACAGGCGGCCGAGCGTGGTGCTGGTCACCCACCTCCTTATGTACCGTCTCGACCATCAAAGGTGCTCACTAACGGAACTTCACCCCACAGTCTGTTAATATATAGGACGCAGTGTGTGGCTAGATGTTTGCGCCGGCAAACCGCCTGGCTGCCTCCTCCGCTCTCTCTGCGCTTTCCTCGCGCCTCCGAGTCGTTCTCTCATCAAATTAATACCTTATACATTTGAATGTCAACGGTATTCATTCGATAATACATTTTTTTATTAAAAAGGTTGTCGCCACACTGCCACATGGGGATGTGTGCGCGGTTGCGGTGCAGGCAGCCGCTGCGCGTTCGGCGTGGTGCTGGAGCGGCACGTGTGCGTGCTCATCGACACGTCGGGCTCCATGACGCCGCACCTCGCCGAGCTGCAGAAGCAGCTCACCAGCCTCATCTGGGAGCAGCTGCGGACCCGCTGCACCAGGTGCCATCGTCACGGCCCTTTAATAACAATAATATTTTTTAATTTATAACGCGTGGCACATATTCATTCAATGTCGAAGGCATTAATTCGAAGAGAGAACGACTCAGAGGCGCAAGGAAAGCGCAGAGAGGCGGCTGAGGCAGCTAGGCGGTTTGCCGGCGCCAACATATTGCCACACACTGCTTCCTATATATTATGATGTTATCGGCCAACTAATTAATGAGTGTTTTTTTTAATTGGTGGGAGGATACCAGAGAACCCACGCAGAACAGGGGGAAAACACACAAACTCCACACAGAATGGTGCCCAAGGCGGGAATCGAACCGCTTCGGGCAAGACCATTCTTTCTGTGAGGCGCAGATGTTACCACTGCGCTACCCGGCCCCCCGTGCCGTGGTCGGTCGCTGTGACCACGCACTCGACCGGGCTGAGCGGTGTCGGCTGGTGAAGGGGACTGATTTAGATACCGTCCGTCCATTGTCAGAAACCGCTTAATCCTGTACAGGGTTGTGGTGAGCCGTAGCCTATCCCGGCAGACAGAGAGCGCAAGACAGGGCTATACCCAAGATGGGACGACAGTCCATCACAGATCACCGAGAGCAATTTAGTCCGCAGGCCAATTAACCTATGCAGCAGCATGTCTTTGGACTGGGGGAGGAAACCGGAGTGCCCGACGAAAAACCCCACATGGACACGGGTAGAACATGAAAACTCCACACAGAAAGGCACCCGAGCCGGGATACGAACGTGCTGCCCTACTTTATATACAACTCGGCAATCATGCTAGTTAGGGTGGAAACTCCTCGAACCCGCGGGGAGGTACAGGGATGCATTTAACGGAGTGCCTGCTGCTTTAGCTCGTATCGCGAGTGGCACCTGTGTTGACATCGCCTCGTGTTTACCGCCGTATTCACGCACGGCCTGAGCTCAACACGTGTGCCCGTCTCACCGTTACGCGCCCGTCTCACCGCCGCGCGCCCGTGCGTGGTGGCGCAGGTTCAACCTGATCCGTTTTTCGGGCGACGTGGCGCGCTGGCAGGAGCGTCCGGTGGAGGCGACGGACGAGTCGTGTCGCGACGCCGCTCGCTGGGTCTCCTCGCTGGCGGCTCACGGCGGCACCGACACGCTGGAGGCGCTGCGGGTACGCAGCCTCGCGCTCCCGGGGGGCACGACCACCCCCCGCCCCAGCCGCGCCGCGGGGGGCCTCCGCTCGCGAGCGCCCGGCGGGCTCGCCCCACGGCGCAGGCGGGCACCGTCCCGCCGCTGCTAATGCGGGCATACCTCGCCTAAAAGCGAATCGCAGCCTTTTTATCTCACTTGCCAGTGCGTATAAAAGCCTAAAAACGTGTTTACGCTGTCATTTATTCAGTGCGCAATAGCGCTCGGCGTAAAAAATACGTTGCAAAAGTAAAAATAATATTTAGATAGTTCTTTGCGATTCTTCAAAGCACGATGGTCAGCCTCTGGACATCGTTGTCTTTCAGCTCGGCCTTGAAGTGTTTGGTAGAATTCGCAGGCAATACCAAGTACTACCTGACGGATCGCGACGTGAACGCTTCTACCTTCACCCCCATATTTAGATAGAAAATGCTATAGTGCTGAATTGCTAAACAGACTGAGCGCGGGTAACAAATTGGAGCCGGTCGCTTCACTCGATTCAGCTCAGAGTCAGCTAACGTGCGCGTCACCACCGAAAACCCCCTTAAGAGCAAGGCGAGCGCCGATAACAATAAACATGACTATAATTGAAAAACTCCGTATTAGCGAAGCACTTTAAAGTGAAGCGCCTTAAAGCGAGGTGCGGCTGTATTGATTCGGTGCACGGGATATTTAGACAAAGTTATTGGACACCCCGAGGCAGATTCAGATATTTGCCGATACAGTTGTGCGTGACCAGACGTTAAGCACACGCTCCTTGACTTGTGGGCGGCACGGTAGCCTCATAGCAAGGACCCGGGTTCGAATCCCTTCTCAGGTGCCTTTCTGTGTGGCGTTTGCATGTTCTCCCCGTGTCCGCGTGGGTTTTCGCCTGGCACTCCGGTTTCCTCCCACAGTCCAAAGACATGCTGCTGCTGCAATGATTAATTGACCTGCTGACTAAGCTGCCCCCAGTGCCCTGTAATTGAGTCGCGTCACATAACCCTGCCTTAATAATAATAATAATCTACTTTTGTAACGCGCGCATTTTCTTCGGGCGCGTTGCACCCGTTGATTCGCCGGCGCGGAGCCCTGCTCAGTCGGTTTCTTGTGAGTCGGTGAAAAGGTGACTTTTAAAGAGTTTTTTGAAGGCTGTAGGGGACTGTGTTTGACGCACTAGGTGTGGCAGGCTGTTCCAGGTTGTGGGTGCTGCGACCGAGAAACGGCGTTTCGCGAAGGTTGTGCGTGAACGCGGTGTGTGGAGTAGGTGCTGTGATGAGCTGCGGAGAGTACGGGATTGTGTTGATGCAAGTGGCCGGAGTAGTGATGCGAGGTATTTAGGGTGTTTTGTGTAGATAACGGTGGTGTAGATAACGCGGTGGTGTCTGCCAGGATAGGTTCCGGCTCACCGCAATCCTGTACAGGATTAAGCGGTTTCTGACGATGAATGAATGGTTGAATGCTCTACTCGTGACGCGATGCTGCACACGCGTGCACGCTCGTTCCCCCGCGCGTACAATCTCGCGGCCAATCAAACGCGCATTATTGCACAAGGACACGCGAAGATGCGAACTGTAAAACGGTTGACATTACACACGGGCGGCAGATATACTCGATCAGGTGTCACCCTGACGAGTCTAATAAAATACACATTTGAAAGAATGTGTATTTTTGGCGCTGGCTGTGACTGCAAGGCTGCATCCCCCACCCCCACCACCTCTGCGGTTTCCTGCAATGCATTTGGACCTTTGGGTGAAAGGCGCTATATAAATGTAATCAATGAATTCATTAATTAGAAAGGATTATTATGCAGAAGCTACCAAGAAAACACAAAGGTGTTTAGATATTGGGGTTCTTCTTCATTGTGGTGCACAGTGTTTGCTCAGGGATGTTGCTATACAGCAACTGCATTCAAGGGCATGTATTCCCCTCTTTATAGGCAGGGGACATGTAAGGGCATAGTGACAAATGTATCTATGTTAATTATGTTCAGCGTATCAAAGACAAAGATCCCCCGTATAGCCTTGATAGACTGCAGGATCAAGTGTGGCTAGCGAACACCTATAAGGGCCCGCACGGCACACAAGGGGGGTGGGTGACCAGCACCACGCCCGGCCGCCTTTGTCTACATAGTGGCAATATTTACACACTGCAGCAGGTACTCATTTGAGGCTGAGTCGACCTAGGGGAGGCCCAGAACCAGTTTAGAAAATTGTCTCCGGTGTTGGGCTTTGTACAACTGTTCCTCACCACATATCATCAAACATGCGCACAAGTATCTGTCTATGCTATATGCAATAAATAAGTAGGCCTCCAATCATATCCCCGTGTAAATGTAACATTTGTTTAGTTGACCAGAAACCCAGAGTAGTTTCAACCTTCAGGGCCCCATCAGCAGCATTTTCTTATTTAAACCAATGTTGATTCATATTGGTTCGGAAAGCCCAACGGCTGATAGACTAAAACATTCATGTGATTTTCATGAGGAAAGAAACCGCGAAGGTGAATTAATGTTACAAGTGTTTCCTATAAATGATCCACAACAATGCATATTTCAAGTTCATTACTGCGCATCTACTGTTTGCGCATAATGCGTGTGTTTTATACTTATACAAATCGTGATAAAAACAATATTTTCGGCTTTCGAAAAAATATGTGACAGCCACATACAATCCTGTCCCTTTTCCTGAGCGTTATATGCATTTCCTTTGCCATTCATTATCATTCTTCAAATGTTTGTGACGGGCAAGACCATGGGGTGCTCATTGCAACCGCCTCCAGCAGGGGTCGTGGGGTGCCGGTACAGAGGGAGCGCTACCAGCCTGTGTGGAGGCGGCTATACAGTCCCCTCATCTGCCACTCACTGCACTCGAAGCAGGTGGCTCACCGCGAGAGCGGGTGGCTCACAACCGGAAGGTGCACGAGTTAAAACCCAGATTGGGAATTGACTCGGCCAAGAAATCCAGCCGTGTCGATAGAATGAGTACAATCTTTTTAGGGAAGTCAGCAATCGTTGTTCTATGGATATATATGCCCCCCCCCCGACATAGGAATGTGGAATTTCTGCCACAGGCTCAGGGCTATAAAGAGGCGATGAGCACCAATGCCTGGCTGCTCATGTAATCAGGAAATCACGTTGACGGGGCCCCCTGCGCGGCGCCGCACACGAGACGATTGCTGTGGTTCACGTCACAGGCAACCGGCGTTGGCGTCACGAGGCTTTTCCTGGGTTTTAAAGCGACAATAAACAGGACGGATGGCTCATTGCAATGCGGAGTAACCCTGCTGCGATGATAATGTTCCACGGGCTCCACCGAAAATATTCTCGGGTCTAATTGCTGTCGTGACGCAGCTCCACGGCAGCTCGCCGCTGATTTTCAGCTCGCGCGCTGAGCTCCACCGATGAGTTGGTGCTCGTCCACAGGGCCGGTTTTAGTGATTATAGAACCCCACGCATAATGCAGTGATGAGCTCCCCCCCCCACACTGATTAAAAAGCACTGAATCCCCTCGCCAGTGGATGTTGCAATAATGGACTTAATTTTTTTAATCTTAGATTTAATATATGTATTTTAACGGAGCGGCGAGCAGTAAACGAGCATTCTTGTATAGTGTACATGACTAATCATCGTGCGACTGCAGTGGTCCCTCGCTCTACGATGGCCTCACGATGCGATGACATCGCTTTACGATATTCGCTCTATACCGCATTACGATCAAATTTCACTACACGATACGTGTTACGATCTGGCTGGAGCGTGGATGGCGCAGCGATGCAAACGCACGCCGCTTGGGTAGCTTCTCAGCCAATAGAGCTTTTTAGTGTTTACATCTCAGTGTTTACGCCTCCTTTGTTTGAAACACGTGTGTGCTGCTCTTACTGTACTAATGCGGCGAGGGACCGCTGCATTGTGGAATTGTCCGTACGCCGAACATCGCTCGGCCAAACGGCACCGGCCTTTGGGCATCCCCC
>JAZEWU010000034.1:7011898-7062664 GCA_036362915.1 Geotria australis
GCCCGCTGTCGCCATCGTCGCCCCCACCACTAACACCACTGGTGGCCGTGCGGCCCCCCTGCAGGTGGGATTCTCCCAGGAGGGCGTGCAGGGGCTCTACGTGGTGTCGGACGGCCGGCCGGACACGAGCGGAGACCTGGTCCTGCGAGAGGCTAAACGCCTCAGCCAGGAACACGGCTCCGTGACCATCCACACCGTCGCATACCACTGCCGCGACCCGTACGTGCGAACGGCCCGCTCGCCGCGCATCCCTCCGCCGCGACACTCCGCTCGAAATCTCCCTTCCGCGATGACGGGTCAGCTTCTCGTCGTCCATCCGTCCAGTGTCAGAAACCGCTTAATCCTGTACACGGTCGCGGTGAGTCGGAGGCCATCCCGGCAGACACAGGGCGCAAGGCAGGGCCACACCCAGGATGGGACTCCAGTCCACCACAGGGCTGGGTTCGCTTCTCGTAAGGCGGAATCGGCACCGATGTCACCATAACCAAAATCTAGTCAACTGATCGTTGAGGTGGTGACCTTTGAGGAGGTGCATGTCTCCTGTTTACTGCCCTGCCAGTGGTGGAAATTCCTCATTACTATGGTGGGGCCGAGTATATCTATAGGACAACCACTGTTGACTTTTCCACGATGTGGTTACTCATTTTATCAACCGTTGCAAAGATGATGGGCAGCGTCAAGCTTCTGCCAGAAATGTAACTCGCAACCTTTTGATTGCAAGCCGCTCACTCTACCACTGAGCCTCCCGGCTCAAGATAAAGCATGTGTGTATGTGCTCACAGTATTGTCGGCGACGTGGGTGATGTGGGCGATGTAGGCGATGTGGACGATGTGGGTGATGTGGGCGATATGGGTGACGTGGGTATTGTAGGCGGCGTGGGTGATGTGGGCGACCTGGGTGACGTGGTTGACGTGCGTGGTGTGGGTGGCGTGGGCGCCGTGTCCGCGCCCCCCAGGTGTGCGTGTGAGTTCCTGCGTGTGCTCGCCGTGGGCTCGGGGGGCCGCTTCCACTCGTGCCCTCCGCCCGCGCCAGATGCCCAGCTGGCTGCTCACCGCATGCTCACCGACGGCTTCCACGACGAACACGTGAGCATGCTGGCACGCGACACCAAAGACAAAGTTCCCCCGTGTAGGCTTAACAGACTGTAGAGTCAAGTGCCGTGAGATAATAATAATAAATACATGTATAACGCGCGCATATACCCCGAGAACATCGCGCCCGTGGATTCGCAGGCACGGCACACGAGGAGGCGGGTGACCAGCACCACGCTAGGCCGCCTTTGTCTCCCTCGTGACAATGTTTACACCGCACTAGATACTCATTTGAGGCTGAATCGACCGAGGGGAGGCCCAGGACCGGTTCAGAAAATCGTCACTGGTGTTGGCCGTGAGCAGGAATCGAACTCGGGTCATAGCCAGGTTGGTAGTCCAGCATGCTAACCGCTGAGCCACCGCTCCACCATTCACACGTGACACCATTCACGCGTTTTGGGGTATTCACTGCGCTTTGGTAATGTCCTGCATACATGCCTCTAAAAATGTGGGAATTGTGTTTGATGTTTGATAGGTGTGTATGATTCATCATCATCATTGTCAGAAATCGCTTAATCCTATACAGGGTTGCGGTAAGCCGGAGCCTATCTCGGCAGACACAGGGCACAAGGCAGGAGTTATACCTAGGATAGGACGTCAGTCCATCACAGGGCACCGGGGGCAATTTAATCAGCAGGCCAATTAACCTATGCAGCAGCATATCTTTGGACTATGAGAGGAAACTGGAGTGCCTGGCGAAAACCCACGCGGACACGGGGAGAACATGCAAACTCCACACAGAAAGGCACCCGAGCCGGGATTCGGATCTGGGACCTTCTTGCTGTGAGTCGGCAGCGCTACTCACCGCGCCACCGTGCCACCCGCACGTTAATTAATAAATCATAAAATACCCGGTGAGCTTGCAACCTCTGGATGACTGCTGTGATATACAACAACCGTTCCAACCAACCAACCCAAACAATATATAACATCACGGGGTAGCGTAACGAATTGCCGATGTGATAGTTGGTCGTGGCCCAGCGGCGCTGTAAACCCTCGGCCACCCGGCCCCGTCACCCCGATTGCCCCCGTGTCGACCCAGGACCCCGTGCTGCCGGAGTTCGAGGGAGATGACCTCAAGAGGCTGGCCGGCGAGATTTCCCGCGCTCGCGCGCACCTCACCCAGGCGCGTGGCTTCCAGTAAGAAAACACACGGACACACACACGGCCACACATTACACGCATGTGTCGGGCGGCGGGGTGGATCGATGCTATCACTTGTACCTCATCAAGAAGGCCCTAGGGTTTGATTCCGACACTGGGGCACCTTTCTGCACCTTTATGGGGCACCGTTATGTTCTCCCCAAGTTGTGTATGGAATTTTCCAGGTTCCCCGATTTTCTCCCATATGTAACTGGTATTGAGGCGGCATGGTGGCGTTGCTGTGAGTAGCGCTGCCGCCTCACAGCAAGAAGGTCCTGGATTAGAATCCCAGCTCGGGTGCCTTTCTGTGTGGAGTTTGCATGTTCTCCCAGTGTCAGCGTGGATTTTTGCCGGGCATTCCGGTTTCCTCCCACAGTCCAAAGACATGCTGCTGCATAGGTTAACTGGCCTGCTGATTAAATTGCCTCCGGTGCACTGTGATGGACTGGCGTCCCATCCGGGGTGTAGCCCTGCCTTGTGCCCTGTGTCTGCCGGGATAGGCTCCAGCTCACTGTGACCCTGTACAGGATTAAGTGGTTTCTAAAGGCCAATACACCTATGCAGCAGCAGCAGCATGTTTTTGGACTGTGGGAGGAAACAGGAGTGCCTGGCGAAAACCCACGCGGACACGGGGAGAGAACATGCAAACTCCACACAGAGAGGCACCCGAGCTGAGATTCGAACCCGGGTCCTTCTTTCCGTGAGGCGGCAGCGCTACTCACCGCGCCCTGCCACTTAACAGCTGACACAATATCACGACTGCACAATCGGTCGGATACATGATCATATGAACACGGCTGTTGTCTCCCACTGCTCTGCTCGCTGCACTGTTGCCGGTGTGTGATGGTGACCCCTGCGTGGCTGTTGTCATGCAGAGTGCTTCTACACGAGAAACGGACTAAAGACAATCCTGTCAAGGAGTGACATTCCCACACAGGTAATGCCGAGGCGCACAATGCACATGAATAACACTTAACCAGCACACACACACCGCATTCGGTTCATATCCAATGTGAATATTAAGCAGTGTTCGCTTTGCTATAGTAGTCTTTCCAAGTCACGTTGTTATTCGAGTAAGCTTGATTTATTCAAATAAAATGTGTTGAAATCATATCTCATTGCCTACAATACACTTTAATAATAATAATTTGGAATTTTAACAGATACCATTTTCATTCACTCTCAGAGAGAGAGAGAGAGAACGAGTGTGAGGTGTGGGAAACCACACACGAGCAGGAAGGCAGCCAGAACCAGTGTCAACAATTGCCCGCGCTCTGTGGTCCTATATTGGGATGTTTGAACAACTACGTTAATGAGTCTTTATCATCATCATCATTGTCAGCAACCGCTTAATTCTGTACGCGTCGCGCTGAGCCGGAGCCTATACCGGCAGACACAGGGCGCAAGACAGGGCTGCGTCCCATCCAGGGTATAGCCCTGCCTTGCGCCCTTTAAGTCTCTCCTTGACTTACGACGGGGTTACGTACCGATCACCACGTCGTAAGTCCATTTGGTCGTAAGTCGAAAATACCTTTTATAACAGTTTGTAAACAAAACGCAACCAGCTGCTAAACACCCAAACACAGACTGGGACCCAGACAATAACAAATATGGCTGCTTTGCGGCAGCGCGACCAGCTGATGTTATCGTACCGCAGCCGGAGTGGTTGTCGTGGGACGTTACGACCAACTGTCCGAACTCGAAAATAATATAATAGGGTTACTGGGACGGCCGTCGTAAGTTCGAGTGGTTGTAAATCGCATATGTCGTAAGTCGAGGAGAGACTGTACATTAGCCTAGCACTGTGGTGACATCACGGCCACTTAGTGGCGAATGGCGGCTGTTGTGTATGTGATTAACCGTTTTGCTCTGTACAGACATCACAAACGGCTGTGTCGACCCACAGAGGGGAGCGTCTGGGAGGGAGCAGGAGACAAGAAAGGTGGAGTCTCCGAAGGTCATCCAGCATGAAAACCAAGTCACGCATTGATTTCTGTGAACACCCTCCGTCCATATATGGATCCATGTCTTCCAGTGCAGGCATAATGCTCACAGCACGCTCATGTACATGTGTACATTTATATTGTGTTCTGTGCATTAAGACACGTGCGATCGCTCAGCTTACCTCTTGTATACTGTAAAGAGACAATTACTCAAATAAATGGTACAAATATACATTTAGATTTTTATAGCCACGTCAATCGCCATTAATGGGCACGATGTAACCGTTACTTGCATCAGCACTGATCATATTCTACATGACGATTCTCTTGCACTAATAAAAACCCTTCAAATGTAATGGTGGCAATAGCACTGTAATTCCGTGCGCTTATGGCTAATTTACGCTAATTAGAAGCGAGCATTCAATCTGCATAAACTCCTGATGTGTGTTCATTTCGCGGCAAGCGTGCGTCAACATCGAGGTCAGTGAATGGAATGTGTACATGCCGGATAACCGTAATCTGCAAGAATCCAGCCAGGTTCACTGCCTTTCTTGACTCCCACATTTTTTCACATCATTTCCATGGCCAGCAGCCGGCACAAGTCGTAATGGTAAGAGCAACAGAGTGGTGCTGTTATAACGGCACACCAACACAGTGTTGCCTTACTGCTGAAAAATATGAATAGGAGGCAGAGTCAGGGCTGTGACGCGGGCCGCTAGAATATTCGTGTTACAAATGCTGCGTCATGCTTTCTGGTTGGGCTTATAGTGTTTTGTGAATATTCCCATAGTGCCGTGTACCTGAAGCATGTTTCAATCCAGAGTTTTGTGTTCCGTATGTGTGCTTTCTGGAGTATTATAAATCTTGGACAAAAGCACAATATTTCCTTGACACGCTCACAATACTTCATTTTCAAAATTAATTTTCTTGCTCAAATTACTGTTCCCAATAAAAATGTTGCAGCTCTTTTGTCATCCGCACATGGCGGCAACCCTGAACCACTTATGGAAGTTCCATGTTCCTATGGCAGATGTCAGTCTCTCCATAAAATAAATACTTTTAACCTCTCAGAAACCGGAACTAATTTTTATCGACCAGAGAGATGATGGGCCGAGTCAACCCTCGGGTGCAATTTGAACTCGACCATGAGTCAAACGCGCGACTCACTGTCACCTGGCCCTTCAACTCAGTCATCCTGCATTTTCATACGGTTACATTGCTGTGATCCGCAATGATAGGGTGAGATCTTTTAGAAGATGAGCACATTCTCAAGATGAACAGTTTTCATTGCGGTTGCTCTTCAGAGTGGTTCTTTCGGCATAGCCGTGTCCAGCGATCTCCCTATCTCCCTCGCGACGTTCCGCCTCCCACATTGGAAGCATCATCAGGCGTTTCACCTTCTAACGTGGGAGGCGTAACGTCGCAAGGGCGAGAGGGGGAGATCACTCGACACGGCTATCCCGAAACAACAGCTCTGAAGAGCAACCATCATGAATCGAGCAGTGAAAACCTACATCGGTACAGTTTTCATTGCGTTCACCAGTGTTACCGTTATCCACAGTGGTTTCGGATAACAGGATGAACTTGACATTCGGCACAGGGTAGAGAATTGCTTCGTAATGGGCCGTGTCTCGGGCTGTGGCAAAAACCAGAACACACGTCGTCAAACATCCCACTCCATCATCATCATCCTCGTCTGCAGGTTGTGAGCAATGTGCCTGATGCTCCGAGGTGGTCTACCCTTCTCTCACCGCGTACACAGTCGCGTTATTTGGATGCCCCTCCAACGCGCACACTGATAACACCGTGACGAGTGATGGCAGCAGGGTCTCGAGATGTCTTGAGCCACTGGTGATGGCAGCAGCAGCTGCGTTAGTAGCTCAGCAGAATATTCAGCTCATCTGCTCCTCGTGTGATAAGTCACCACAGTCATCACCCCAGGGACTTGAACCTGCAAGGCAATCGGATCAGTCACTCTTACCCCAGCGGCTAACCAGCCGATCATAAACTACAGCGACCATTGATTTTTGAGTTGTGAAATAAACGGGAACGATGACAAAATATCAACAATGCATTTTAAACTTTAGAGCATATAACGTTAACCACTAGACCACAGCGAAGATTGATTTTTACAGATTGCTCCTCCAGTCTCACATGGTATCACACAGCGGGCACTCGTTGCGCCACGCCGTCGTTCTGGCGACGTTAGGGAGGATACCGCCGGGTGCCCGTGTGCCGGGTGTCTGTCCTCGGGAGGCGCCCCGCGCCCTCACACACGCCGCCCCTCACACAACTGTAATGCCCTGATGGTGCCCAGACAGATACACCTCAATAGCGCAGCCAGACCTGACCATATATGGTCGGGGTGGCAACGAGAATGGAGAGGTGAGCAAACAGATGTGTAATGCCGCTGGCGGAGGGGTCAGGCATTGTAATCGCGGACGAGACACTGGGTGTGTATTGCCTTTGATGCAGAGACGGGTCAAACTGGTCGCAAGCTGAATAGATCGCTGACGTGATCTATTGGCCCCAGTGCGTTTGCATTTGGATAACACTGTCTAGTGGATTCAAGGTGGCCAATGGTTAACGAGGAGACGGGATATAATGTGTGATCTTCCGTGGCAAAAAGAGAGATCTCTGTGTGTTGGCTGTAGAGGAGCGCTTCGCGTGCGCTGGGAACGGGGGGAGGTACCGCAGGTGTGAGCGAGGAGCCTCTGTTAAAATAGCAAGCTGAGCGTTCATGTGAGAAGTCTTGCTGGTGAAATAAAGACAAGGTGCTTCGGAGCTACGCCTCGACCTGCTTCTGTGTGAGGATGACATGGAGGCGCAGCGGACGATCCCAGCTCCGGCAGCCGGTGGAAGACGACCCGGCACGAGACGGTGCCGGGACTGCTGGCTGTGAGGGTGAATCGGCAGCTCCTGGCATGACGCCGGCGGCGTGTGCCCTCATCTTCATGGCGTCCAAATCGACGGACGGGAACGTGATACAACACCCGACGGCTCATCCTGACACGATGCTGAGTAGGGTGTCACACAACAACAACCGCCATTTGCCACTAAGTGGCGGTGACGGCACCATGTCGCCTGTGCCAGGCCATATGCACCTTGAGGCCACGTGAAGTGTCGCAGGCTCGCCGACAGGAGGTCACAGGACAGACCCGTCGCACACACCACCCTGTGCCCTGTCGCACACCGCTTGTTGCATTCCCAGTGCTCTCACGTACCTTCCATAAAGGGCATAGGGCTGCTTCAAAGAAGTCATTTTTCTCTAAAAAAATAAAATCAATTTCTAATCTGTTTAGATGATATAAATTGATTCAGTGTTTAAACACAGCATCACATTTCCACCTTGAAATATCTATATCCGGACCAATATATTGAAGGGAAATGTTTAAATCCAATTACTGCGTATGGCTATCTCCCTGATAAAATGCTACATTTCCGATTAATCCCTGTGCTGTAAGTTCCACTATCGCGGCATCTTCATACAAATGTTACATTTTACAGTAATAAAAACAATTTCTGCCAGTCTTTTCCCCTCGTTTTAGCGATGAGGTACGCGGTGTATATTGCTACGAATGCAATCGTCCATTGAAAAAATAACTGATTGCCATCGGATATTTTTCTTCCAACATTTATTTAACATGTATTCTTTGGATATTTATTTTTAGCAGTACACGATTAAAAGGGCGGCACGGTGGCGCGGTGAGTAGCGCTGCCGCCTAACAGCAAGAAGGTCCCGGGTTCTCGGTTCGGGGGCCTTTCTGCGTAGAGTGTGCATGTTCTCCCCGTGTCCGCGTGGGTTTTCGCCGGGCACTCCGGTTTCCTCCCACAGTCCAAAGACATGCTGCATATGTTAACTGGCCTGCGGACTAAATTACCCCCGGTGCCCTGTAATGTTCTGGCATCCTATCCTGGGTATAGCGCTCCCTTGCGTTCTGTGTCTGTCGGGATAGGCTCCGGTTCAACGCAACCTGTACAGGATTAAGCGGTTTCTGACAATGGATGGATGGATGGTCCTGGATCTCTCAGCCTCAAATGATTACAGGGCCTGGTGCGGTGTAAACATCTCCACTACGGACACAAAGGCGGCCGGACGTGGTAATGGCCATCCACCCCCCTCGTGTGCCGTATTAGCATTTATAAGCGCTGGCTAACAACACTTGGCTATAAGGGGAAGTGAGGCGGTTTCTGTCTTAATGTTTGCGTGCGACACACACAATTACATTACATTTTTCGCGACAATCGAACGCATTAATTAATTATTTTTCTATTTTTTACTGACGGCTTTTCAGTAAATCTGCACAATTTTTTGCATGCAGAGACATAATGTCAAATGGAACAAGGGCAGCCTCATGGAGAAAGATATTTTCAACTTTTATTTTTTTCACATGTAACCATGGGCCACCCGAGTGTGCGTGTATCGTGTGTTTGTCCGTGGCAGTGAGTTTGAGTGTTGGTATTGCCACATCTCCGAGTGTGTGTGTGTGTGCGTGCCGCCGCGTGGGGGACGTCATCGCTGACGGCGTGGGAGGAAGACGCCGCTCCTGCTGGGGCACCCCGTAGCTTGGTTTCGGTTTGGAAAGGTGACTTCCTCCTCCTGCGCCTGGCCCGCCTCACCCACCAGGGCCCCATCCTGCCGACTCACCTCGCCGCCCGACATCTTACTTGTGCCAGCGTCTCCCGACCTCACGGGCTCCCCAGGTGAAGTTAGGCTGAGCTGCTCCTTTAGGTGAGTTACCTGCGCGCCAGGGTCGCGGCGCCCCGACGTGCCCGACCAGGGTCAGATCCCGCGCTGCGGCCAAACCGCCGAGTCGCCACTCAGATAAGGCCTCACCTCATGACCCCAAAGATCCCCCATACTTTTCACAGACTGTAGGGTCAACTTGACCCTAGAGGTCAAGTGCCGTTAGCGAGGGGGTGGGTGACCAGCACCACGCCCGGTCGCCGTTGTCTTCCGACAGCAATGTTTACACACCGCACTAGGTACTCGCTTGAGGCTGAGTCGACCTAGGGTAGGCCCAGGACCGGTGCAGAAAATCGTCAGTGGTGTTGGCCGTGAGCGGGATTCCAACTCGGGTCGCCAGGTTTGTATCCCAGTGCACTGACCACTGAGCCAGCGCTCCTGATGACCCCACATTCCCCTCGCCTCACCTAACCACGCTCACCTGAACTCAACGCGGCCTGACGCGCCCACTGTCACCTGCGCTCTCTTGAAAACCCCTCACGTCATCTCATCTTCTCTCCTCACCCGTAGCCGTCCTAGCTGATCCAGCCCGGACCGCCCGTCCCGCCCGTACACGGGCCCGTCGAGACAGACAGCGGCCATGGCCACCAACATGCAGAAATTGGGCGACGAGCTGACGTGCGCCGTGTGCATGGATCGGTTCGACGACCCCGTCACTCTGAGCTGCGGCCACAACTTCTGCTCGGGCTGCATCGAAGCGTACTGGGACGGTGCGGCCATCCCCTCGTGTCCGCAATGCCGCAAGGTCTTCCAAATGCGGCCGCGGCTGCAGAGGAACACCGTGCTGGCCAACATCGTGAGCCAGCTGCATACGAAGCTGTCGTTGAGAGACGAGGCCCCGCCGCCGCCACCGCAGCAGCCGCAGCAGTGCGCGATGTGCCACCCGGCGATCCGCCTGGCCGCCAAGTCGTGCTTCACCTGCGAGCTGTCCTTCTGCCTGGAGCACGCTCAGCTGCACATGACGCCGGCCTACAGCCACCACCAGCTGGTGGAACCGGCCGTCGACATGGTCAAGAGGAAGTGCCCGGAGCACCGGGAGAGGCTCAAGTACGTGTGCACGGAGGACAAGGCGCTGCTGTGTGTGGACTGCACCAGGGTCGGCATCCACAAGACCCACGACGTCGTCACTATGGAGAAGGAGGACGCGGCCCTCAAGGTGAGAGGGTCCTGCGCGCACCAGCGGTCTCAGTCGTGGGGCTGCACGGCCAATTGCAGGCCCACACACCGCCCTCCCACGGTGGGGGCATGGACAACCGTTTGGCCTCACCGGCAGGGTGACGCAGTAATACCATCTGCGCCTCACAGAAAGAATGGTCTTGCTGCCCGAGGCGGTTCGATTCCCGCCTCGGGCGCCTTTCTGTGTGGAGTTTGTGTGTTCTCTCCCCCTGTTGATTGTGTCGCAGCAATCCCGTAAAGAGCTTGGAAGCTCACTGGGTATTTTTCTGCTGTAATCTTCTTCTTTGCGATTCTTCGAAGCACGATGGCCAGCCTCTGGACATCGTCGTCCCTCAGCTTGGCTTCGAAGTGTTTGGTAGAATTCGCAGGCAATACCAAGTACTACCTGACAGGGATCGCGACGTGAACGCTTCTACCTTGACCCCCCGTAATAATAAACATCTATATATCGTGTTTCTACGTGGTTTTCCTCCGGGTTCTCCGGTTTTCTCCCGCAAGAAAACCTCACTAATTAATTGTCCGATAACATCATAATGTGCATTTTTAGAAACCGCTTAATCCTATACAGGTTCGTGGTGGGCCGGAGCCTATCCCGGCAGACACGGGGCACAAGGCAGGGATATACCTAGTATGGGACGCCAGTCCATCACAGGACACCGGCGGAAATTTAGTCAGCAGGCCAATTAACCTGTGCAGCAGCATGCCTTTGGACTGTGGGAAGAAACCGGAGTGCCCGGCGAAAACCAACGCGGACACGGAGAGAGCATACAAACTCCACACAGAAAGGCACCCGAGCCGGGATACAGTAGTGAAACAATGCTTCAGTACAGTATCCTTCACTATCCGGACCGATAGTGCCTCCCCGCCTCCTCCCCTCTGGAGGGCTGTATTTGGCCGCCTCTTCCACGCTGGCCAAGGTCCATCGGTCCATCGGTCACGCAGCCCTCCGGCATGCTCACTGTCATCGTGCGAGTCTGCAACTGCCAGTGGCGTCTTGCGTTTGGTTTCTCATGACTCTCCGCCGCACCTCCTTATGACATCGCGATCGCTCATTCGCGAACGCTGTGGACACGTCAGCCTTGCAGTCGAACCGGTTTTCGTAGAGCGAATCTCACCTGAGCGCTCTGGCACCAGCCTTTACAACTTAACCTCACTGCGCGGAGATGTAAACGACTAACACGAAGGCATTTCGTGACCAATGTTATCCATGTCTGTAAGTCGAATTTGTATGTATGTCGGAACAGTTACGTACTAGTGTCAATTAGTAAAAGGTTTGTCTTAGTATATAGTATATATTTTACCTACAACATCTTAAATATATAATACAGCAATAATCATAATCCGCCGAAAACGCGCAGTGTTTTGAGCGTCGCGCAAAGTAGTCCGCCCGTTCGTTAGTACGAACCATTGTATTTAACTCGATTTTTTTTAATAATAGGCTTTCCTGAGGTCGGTACGTAATTACGGGCGTTCGTAAGTCGGGCGTTCGTAACCCGGGAACTGCCAGTATAGCTATTTTTATGAGTTAATCAGCCAATTAGTAAAGGGTTGTCACGTGAACAAAACGTGCCAAATTGTTACTATAGCACACCGGTATGTTTGAGAGCGAACCCACAACATAATTTAGGTACGACGTTTCGCTGGTACTTGCAATCAGCTTCATCAGGAACAAAGGCTTTTCTCTCCAACATACCGGTGTGCTGAGGTAGCAACGAATTGGCACGTTTTCTTCACGCGACAACCCTTTACTGATTGGCTGTGTCGGGTGGAGGAGCGTTTACGACACTTATTATTTCCACGTGACCTAACTCGTAAAAAGAGCTATACTATGTAAATGACCGCCCGCATTAAAACATTTCTCGCAAACTTTGCAGACCCAAAAACCATTTCCTCGCGAGGCTCGTCTCGGCCTCGCGCGCCACAGCGGGTCGGTCGCTCGTTTGCGCCGAGCCGACGGATGGCGCGGGTTGCTGGGCCGCCCGCGGGCACCGCGGAGATGCACATGCCCCCAACACGGCAACGCGTGCCACACGAATGCGGCGCCCGTGCCGTGCCCGCCCGCGCGCTCGCTCGCGTGCCCGCGCGTTCCTCTACGCGACGCCGCGCGGGTGTCGCGACCTCGCGCCGGCACGCTCGATGTACGCACGCAAATGCCGATGCGCCCAGGGTGGCGCGTCACCGCGGCAACACGTGCCGCACGAATGTGCAGCACGTTGGATGTATTCATTTATTTGTTTGTTTATTGGATCAATTATGTGCAATGCTGTGTGGAAATTTTATTTTTTTGTTTGTTTAGTCTTCTTCTTTGCGATTCTTCGAAGCACGATGGTCAGCCTCTGGACATCGTTTGTTTAGTCAATTTGCTATTTTCAGATATTTTATTTTATTTAGGGCGGCTGCCTCACAGCAAGAAAGTTCCCGGGTTCGTATCCCGGCTCGGGTGTCTTTCTGTGTGGAGTTTGCATGTTCTCCCCGTGTCTGCGTGGGTTTTCGCCGGGAACTCCGGTTTCTTCCAACAGTCCAAAGACATGCTGCTCCATAGGTTACTTGGTCCTGCTGACTAAGTTGCCCCGGTGCCCTGTGATGCACTGTCGTCCAATCATGGGTATAGCCCTGGCTTGCGCCCTGTGTCTGCCGGGATAGGCTCCGGCTCACTGCGACCCTGTACAGGATTACGTGGTTTCTGATAATGAGATGATACGATATATAAATGTATTGTTATTTATTTATTTATTTTCTTAAATTCGCATGTTTGTTGTTTCAATGCGGGAATCCCGTAAAGAGCTTGCAAGCCCACTGGGTATTTTTCAGCCGTAGCAATAAACATCTATCTATCTATCTAATGTACGCGCGTGGGCGTTTAAACATCTATCTATCATCTACCTAATGTACGCGCACGGGCGTCTAAGCATTGCGTACGCGGGCTTAAGCTGCGGGTACCCGCGTCGCACGTACATCCGTAACAAACCCGTACCAAACCCCCGTGCAGCCCGTTTGCGGCCCGTGTTGAAGCGAGGTCAGGCGACGGGGTCACGTAACGAGAATGGAGCGCGGGCCCCGCAGGAGACGCTCGATCCCCGTTCCTGCGGGCAGCGCTCGCCGCTTCCCCCCCGCGCCCCGCGCTAAGTCGTGGCTTATAATTAAGCCGCTATCGCAGTTCTCGGCGTATAGAGCACCGGGAATTGCGACATTTGTATCGCCTCAGCAAAGACGAAGCTCCCCCCGTGTGGCCTTAGCAGACTGTAAGGGGCAAGTGCCGTTAGCGAGGAGCACCGTTTGCAGCCGTTGCCGCTGCGGCTGGAGCCAAGGGTCCGCGTTGGTACTCAGACCGCGGGCGAGAGATAGTGGTGACGTATTGGCACGTATTTGTTCACTTGACAACCCTTTACCGAGCAGCTCAAAAGACCTTGCAGAGTTCAATAAAAATGCAAAGAACTTTGTAAAGAAATGCGAAACTGTAGTTTAACCATCGTGCTTCAAAGAATCGCAAAGAAGAAGAAGACCAATCGGCTGTGTTGGGTGGAGACGGGTTTATGACACTTCTCCGCCTCTCTGCACTTTCCTTGCGCCTCTGAGTAGTTCACACGTCGAATGAATATCTTCGACATTTAATGAATATGTGCCACGCGTTGTAAATGTAAAATTATTATGAAAACGAGCTATACTATGGATTACATTGGTCACGATTGCCTTCGTGTTAAATGTACCTTTCGTCAGTTTGAAGATGCGCGAGAGTGGCGTGTACTTACACACCCGCGGTGTGCGGGCGCGCGCGAAGCGCGGCCTCCCGCACCTGCAGCGCTGCCCTCGTTTCACGCGCCCAGCACGCGCCGGGCCATCTGTCCGCAATTTGAAGTTGAAGTATAGTAATTAGACACGTTATAATGGTTCAAAATAACGGCTGTCAGGTTCTTATTATTTTAACATGTTGCTTATGCTTATTAGCTATTTGTATGATCACTTAGCAGTCTTTGTTAATTTTGTGGCGGTGTTTTTTTTGTTGTTCTCGTGTTCTGCCGTAGACATGTGCTTGTTAAATGGGTGATTTTACTTATTTTGTCACGTCTATTGGGAAATGTGGAGATTGCTCGACGCACTAATTAATAAATAAACTGGGGGTAAACATAAGGTGTGTGATTCCTCGCAGAAACGTAAAAAAATATATCTCCAGCCCATCAAAAGAGGAGTTTTCTAGATCACAGCAATGTTTGTTTGATTGAGAGCAGGGTGGCGCAGTGGTAACATCTGCGCCTACAGAAAGAATGGTCTTGCCCGAGGCGGTTCAATTCCCGCCTTGGACGCCTTTCTGCGTGGAGTTTGCGTGTTCTCTCCTCCTGTTCTGCGTGGGTTTCCTCAGGGTTCTCCGGCTTCCTCCCACAACTAAAAAAAACCCACTCATTAATTAGTTGGCCGATAACCATTGGCCGCTCATATATAAGAACCTGCGTGACAGATAGACGACCTGGTCTGCAGGTATCAGGCCACGCGTTATTCATGAGAAACAAGGCAGACTTTACAATTACGGTGAGGTTCTTCATCACTCTCGCGATGCCACAGCACCAAGATAATATTGGAACACATGGAGGTGGCCTCCGTGGCGTGCGACGTCGTCACACCTGCCGTTCAGTTTATCTTTCAAATCATTGTATGATGGTTGCTCTGCAGAGCTGTTCTCCGGGATAGCCGTGTCACTGAGCGTTCTCCCACGTGGGAAGCAAAACGTTGCGAGGGAGAGAGGGGGACCGCTCGATACGGCTATCCCGAAAGAACAGCTCTGAAAAGCGACTATTTGTTATCGTCGTTGACATGCCGTTCTTTCCGCGGCCCTTGTACAGCGCTTTGTGACCCTCGGGTGAAAGGCCGGGACACGGCCAGGGAACACGTCCACTGGCTTTTGTTAAAATAATAATAATAATTTTGAATTTATAACGCGTTGCACATATTAATTAAATGTCGAAGGTATTCATTTGACGCGAGAACGACTCAGAGGCGTGAGGAAAGCGCAGAGAGGCGGAGGAGGCAGCCAGGCGGTTTGCCGGCGCTAACATAGCCACACACTGCTCCCGATATATTATGATGTTATCGGCCAACGAATTCATACGTTTTTTGTAAGTTGTAGGAGAAAACCGGAGAACCCGGAGGAAACCCACGCAGAACAGAGGGAGTTAGGTCACGTAAAAATAAGTGTCGTAAACCCGCCTCAACCCGACACAGCCAATTAGCAAAGGGTTGTCGCCACCTCTCTGCGCTTTCCTCGCGCCTCTCAGTCGTTCTCTCTTCCAATGAATACCTTCGACATTGAATGAATACGTGCCACGCAGCGTTCTACATTTTAAAAGATAGTAAAAGAAGCAAGATATGAAGTCGGGTGCCAGGAACGGTTCGGATGCCGCCCAGCACCGATGCCGTGAGTGGGTTTGTACGCCGCACTTCCCTCAACGGACAAGCCTGGTTTAATAAACTGTGTCCGATCTTATTTCCAGATCACCCTCCAAGGCAAGCTGGACGCAATTCGGCGTAAGAAGAAAGCAGTAAACTTCAACAAGCACGCGTTCTCTGTCAGAGATCAGGAAATTAAGGTAATCGCTGTCTTTTCAAATGTTGCTCGGTCATACGTGTGGTGCCACCGTTTCCACAGGTGAAACCGGACGTTTAGCACGAAGGCTTTCGTGACCAATGTTATCCATAGTTTAGCTATTTGCATGAGTTAGGTCACGTAACAAATAAGTGTCGTAAACTCGCCTCCAACCACACACAGCCAATCAGTAAGGGGTTGTCACGTGAACAACACGTGCCGATTCGTTACTACTTCAGCATCACACCGCTATGTTTGAGAGCGAACCCACAACATTTATAATTTAGATACGACGTTTCGCTGATAGTTGCAATCAGCTTTATCAGGAACAAAGGATCTTGTGAGAACCCAGTAGGAACGAATTACTACTTCAGCAGCAAATCGTTACTGCTGAAGTAATAATAATAATAGCATTTTATATAGCGCCTTTCACCGAGGGTCACAAAGCGCTGCACAAGGGCCGCAAAGAGAACAGCATGTCAACAACGAAAGAAAAAACAACCAATAAAAACCAAAGCAACAAAAAATAAATGATTAAGGCTGCTTCGAATATACTGAAAGGTCGTGAAACTGGCAATCTTAAGAGCGGCAAAAATCTGCCAGCGTCCCGTAAGATGGTCGTCACTTCCTTAAAGACAAACACGAAGGGAGACAGGGAGGGTGAGCGACAGGGGGAGACATAGGGACACAGAGACAGGAAGACAAAAAGACAGACACGAGGGGGAAAACAACGCCAATCCAAATAAGTAACGAATTGGCCATTTTGTTCACGTGACAACCCCTTACTAATTGGCTGTGTTTCGGGTGGAGACGGGTTTTACGACACTTATTTTTAATTCATTCATTCATTGTCAGAAACCACTTAAACCTGTACGGGGTTGCGGTGTGCTGGATGCACATGGGGCTAAGCAGGGCTATACCCAGGATGGAGCGCCAGTCCATCACGGGGCACCGGGGGCATTTTAGTCCGCAGGCCAATTAACCTATGAAGCAGCACGTCTTTGGACTGTGGGAGGAGTGCCCGGCGAAAACCCACGCAGACACGGCGAAAACACGCAAACTCCACACGGAAAGGCACCCGAGCCGGGATTCAAACCTGTGAGGCGGCAGCGCTACTCACGGCTACGCCACCGTGCCGGCCAGAGAAGTTATTTTTACGTGACCTAACTCAGAAAAAGAGCTCTAGTCTGGATGAGGTGCGTTTCCTCCGACACAGAGAGAGAGAGACGCTCTCCTCGCCACCGCGCCGCGGAGCAGGAGTTATTTTTAAGAATGATGAACTGTACAAACACCGCTAATGTGACCGAGGTATTTGTCTTGCACGCAGCCATTATTGCTGTATTTTTATCTCATTAAAATCTGACGTTTGTAATATATTGCCGGAAAAGTGTCGTGAAATAATGAAATAAAGCCGCAAGAAAGGCGATTTAAATAATGGCAGGACTTGCGTGCATGACAGTCTAGCCTTCAGGCTTTTTAAAATGTATATTTCGTCTTGAATGTGTTTTTATTCGTCTAATTACATTCAATTTATCACCGTAGCAGCGTTCTTCGCTAAGTTCTGCAATCGGTTCCTGTAATTCTTTTCAATTGCTTCTTATATTGGCCGTGTAATCACAACATCTGCGATGGTTAATGGCCTCCCGCCATTTAGGTTTCTGCCTTTATGAGCGGATCTCGTGCAATCGTTCCCGGGTGGGTTGATGCGATCAACACGCTTTTCCCCTTGAGATCCCACTCTCGTTACCGGTCGCTGACACCTGGATTCGAACCTGGGTTCTCAGTGGTAGCCGCTCGGTGCTCTGCTCCCCGACCCGTCTGGCCCCCTCCGTCGTCCGATCTGCCGCGTGACGACGCGCGCTCGTCTCGTCCCGCAAACAGACCGACTGCGCGGCTTACGCAGCCACGCTCGCAAGGAAGGAGAACGACGTGAAGGTGTTTTTCGAGAGGGAGGTGAGACTCACAAAGCAGACGTTGACCGCCGACGAATCCAAGGCTCTGCAGGACGGCAAAGAGGGCGCCGCCAGCTTGGACAAGCACCTCGTCGATATCGACGCGCTGGAGGTCACCACGCGAGCGCTGCTGAAGATGACGGACAGTTTGTCGTTCGTTCAGGTGAGCCCAGCGCGCCAGCGAATCGGCGGCGGGTTCAGAGAGACGCCGGCGGACAGTGGGATTGTACGGCGATCGGCGTCCGTGCCACGAGGGGCCGTGCTGGCGCACGCTGCGGCGAGCGTTCCGGTGTTACCACTGTCCATCGGCTTGTTGATTTGCACCGAGGTAGTCCTTAATAGCCGCGGAGCTGTGATCCCGAGTTCGCGTTTTCTTTGCGCTGCACGCCAACCGTGAAACTTCATCGGCGCCTGTCGTTCGCGTTCACCAGCTCCCGCTGACGCGCTCGCCCCCGGCGTCATCGCAGATCTCCCCTCGACAGCCTCCTCAGATCTCTCATCGCCTAACACTGGCAGATAGAACGTGCCGTTGCTGGACTTAAAGCCATGAGACCATGAGACCACGTTACCCCGATTCTCCGGTCCCTCCACTCGCTCCCACTGCTATCCCGCACACATTCATTCAATGTCAAAGGTATTCATTCGACGAGAGAACGACTCAGAGGCGCGAGGAAAGCGCAGAGAGGCGGAGGAGGCAGCCAGGCGGTTTGCCGGCGCCATATTGACACACACTGCTTTCTATATATGATATTATCGGCCAACTAATAATGAGTGTTTTTTTAAGTTGTGGGAGGAAACCCACGTAGAACAGGGGGAGAGAACACACAAACTCCACACAGAAAGGCGTGCCCACCTCTCCCCTCTCATCTCACGCTGCCTCCCCCCCGTGCACTCTCCACTCCAGCAACCGAGGCATGCTGTCGAGTCCCCGGGTCAAGCTTCACTCGGTGGGAGGTCGATCATGTCCGCCGCTGCTCCCAGAGCCTCGCGCTCCCTGAACCTCAGTGATCCGTGCTGTCAACCCCCGGCCCCCGGTCTAGTCCAGGCTCAAGACCTCCCTTTCCCGTCTCCATGAAACAAACGTGACCGCTGATTCCGTACACCGCAATCAAAATCAAAATTGTACGTCCGTGCTGTCATTTACTGAACATCAATGTTTGGGAATTAGTAAACACACCACCCATCCATCCATTTTCAGAAACCGCTTAATCCTCTACAGGGTCACGGTTAGCCAGAGCCTATACCGGCGGACACAGGGCGCAAGGCAGGGCTATACCTCGGATGGGACGCTAGTCCATCACAAGACACTGGAGGCAAATTTGTCTGCATGCCGATTACCCTATGCAGCAGCACGTCACACACGCCAGTGGAATACATTATATTGATCAATGCATTTGTGTTATATCGTTAATTTTGTGAATGTCTTTGTTTTTTAGGAATGTCCAACACAGGCAACAAGGTAATTTTCCAAATTTTATCCCTGTAAAATCATGCTATGTGCATTCTTTTGGAGGAGGAGCAATGGGTCAGTGGTTTGCACACAGCCTTATGACGTTGGTCGCCAAAGTTTGATTCCTAGCTGTGACAAACATCATCCTGTAAAGAGCTTGCAAACTCACCGGGTATTTTCTGTTGTAATAATAAACGTCTATCTATATCTACCTATCCTCACACAGAAGGTCCTGCCCGAGGCTGTTTGCTTCCTGCCTTGGGCGCCTTTCTGTGTGGAGTTTGTGTGTTCTCTCCCTCTGTTCTGCATGGGTTTCCTCCATGTTCTCTAGTTCCCTTCCGCAACAACAAAAATCCCGTATTAATTGGCCGATCACATCGTAATATATAGGACGGAGTGTGTGGTAGGTAAGTGCCGGCTCACTGCCTGGTTGACTCCCCGCCTCTCTGCGGTTTCCTCGTGCCTCCGAGTTCTTCCCTCTTTGAGCGAATGCCTCCAACATTGATTGAATACTGTGCCACGCGTTATACGTTGAAAGTGTGTTTGTATTTGACGCAGGATCGATGTGGCGCTGGCCCAGATTCCCGACAGCGTGGCGGCACCCCAGATGGACAAGCAAGGGGTCACGCAGAACCTGGCCTGGCTCGATAGCCTGCTCACGCACATAAACAAGATGCACAGAATAAAACATTCCTACCCGTGGAAGCTTTTCAGTACGTAGAAAGGCTTTTTATAAGTTTACGTGGTCATGGGTTTTGGAATGGTTACGCTTGGTGTTCCCGGCTCGATGTATGGGAATTGCTCTCAGGAGATGCATTTTCGGGTTGTGTCGAGCATTCCACCTCCACTCTCCGTAGCGACGTTTCACCTCCCACGTTCAGAGGCATCACCAGGAGGAAATGCCCGGCACGGCTATCCCAAACGAGCGGCTCTTGAGATCGATTCTCAATATATTGATGTAGGTTTTCACGCCTCGATTCACGATGAATGCTTTTCTGAGCCCTTCTTTTGGGATAGCCGTGTCACTCAGCGATCTCCATCACGCGTCTCAATAGTCAAACCTTTAAAAATCACGCTCGAAGGATGCTCACCGCCGTATGAAATCGCTCCGCTCGCACCGAGACGGATCTCCCTCGCGCCTCTCGCAAACCGCCCCGTTGACCATCGGCGCCGCTGTCTCCGCAGACAGGCGCAAGCTGGTCATGGACCTGGACACGGCGCACCTCAACCTGGCGATCTCCCACGACCGCCGCATGGCCGCCTACTCGGAAGAGGCCCAGAAGTACCCGCAGCACAGGGGGCGCTTCGAGTTTGTCCTGCAGGTGCTGTGCACGGAGAGCTTCTCGGCGGGCCAGCACTACTGGGAGGTGTACGTGAAGAGCGGAATCCAGTGGGAGGTGGGCGTCACGTACGGCGCCATCGGCCGGAAGCAGCACGACGACAGGAACGTGCTCGGCAACAACGCCGTGTCCTGGTGCTTCTCGCTGGTCAACGGCGAGTTCTCGAGCTGGCACGACGGCAACAAGGTGGTGACCGACGTCCGTCAGCCGCCCGACGTGATCGGGGTTCACCTGGACTGCGACGGCGGCGCGCTCGCGTTCTACGACGCCGGGTCGATGGCGCGCCTGCATTCGTTCGCGGCGAAGTTCACCCAGCCGCTATTCCCGGCGTTCGGCGTCTACCCCACCTCGTCCCTCGCTATCTGCGATTTTGGCCTCCTGCAGTAAAAATGTCGCGAGGCTTTTTGAGTTGACTGCCGACGGTCGCTCGTCGGAGCTGCTCTTTCGCGGATAGCCGTGTCGGGCGATCTCACCTCGCTCCCTCTCTATCCTCGAAAAGAACAGCTCTGAAGAGCAACTGTCGTGAATCGAGCAGTGTAATTTTCAACACCCGGACGTTGCTGATTCTGTTTACTGTAATCGGACGAGTTGAATCGGTACCAAATCGAATGGAATCCAAATATTATCTGAATAAACTCACTTTAAAACGCAGTCCAACCGAATCTGAATTTTTACCTGTTGAATTGTCTCGGAATGAGACAAAAAGTGTGATCATGTAATTTTGAGTGGGGGCAATGCCAACGGTGCGTAACAACTTTAAAAAAGTGATTATTTTACCTCAAAATAAAATCATTTTTACAAACTATCGTCACAATCATGCATTTGAGTACAGTGCAGCTTTCACACAACGGACACTCCAGTCCAACAGGGGCTGCCAGAGATCAACTTGGCGGCAACAACCTGAGCGTATACGGGCAGTCCTGGTGACAAGGGGCAGGGTCATGGGTACAATAACTTGTGTGTTTTCTGTTTATTAAATGTCCTGGGCCGGGCTCCGGATCACCGCGACCCTGTACACAGGATTAAGCTGTTTCTGATCATGGATGGATACGTGTTGTTATATTTACTGCATCGTTGTTGATATACAATTCCGCATAACATTTCGTTCGGCGTTACATCTTCCCGTGGGGCTTCTTTACGGCAAAGGTGACGTGTTTGTCTTAAGCTGGTACATATAACGGTGTGGTGGGAGCAGAGCGGGCATACAGAGCGAGAGAAACACGGGGTGTTTTTGGCGGGACTGGCGGAGCCGGGGAAACGGCGCCACGGGGCCGCGAGATCGTCCGCAGGTCGCGGGGTGGGTGCGGGAGACGTGTGAGGAGATGGTGATTCGGACAGACGACTGGTCGGGTGGACGAGTGGTCGGGTGGACGAGGTGAAGAGCTCCGGATAATGCTCCAGTGTTGGATTGTCGCTCGTGGAGTCACATGTTCGGTGATGATGATGCACGTTATTCCTTGACGGGCTCCTCGGTTGTTCAAATATATCCACCCTACGCTGAGTGACATACTTGCGAGTGGTCTGTCATCATCTCAGTGGTCGTTGCGCGTGTCACGGTCAGGGACGGTCTTAGTGATCCTGGGGCCCCAAGCCAAATTCAATGTGGAGGGCTCCCCACACTGATTAGAGAGCACTGAAGCCTCCCAAGGCGGTTTGCCGGCGCCAATATATTGCCACACACTGCGTCCTACATATTATGATGTTATCGGCCAATTAATTAACGAGTGGTTTTTTTAAGTTGTGGGAGGAAACCGGACAACCCTGAGGAAACCCATGCAGAACAGGGGGGAGAGAACACGCAAATCCACACAGAAAGGCACCCGAGGCGGCCTTTCCGTGAGGCGCCTTTCCGTGAGGCGCGGATGTTACCACTGCGCCACCCTGCCGCACGTTAGAAATCACACCTTTCATATTTATGTATTTAACTTTACCTTGCGTGTCATGCACATGTTGGCGCGCTGTTGAATCGCAGTAGCGACAGCAGGCCGCCTCTTGTCTCGCGAGAACGTGAGAAGAATGAAGCAGTGGGCGTCACTGTCAACCTGAATATTAGGCATTGAACCCCCTCGGGGTGAGACTCGCGTGAAGGCCACCGGGTGAGTAGATGCGAGCCATCAATCTTGGCCGTAACCCCAGGGGACCCGGCTGTGACATTGACATCTTTGGTTCTGTCTGACCCTCCGCTGGGTTACGGCAGGTAACTGAATAACGTGGCCTGACTCTGCCACCGAGGTGCCGGCCACTTTATATAGCGGTAGATCAATGTCTGATTCACTTCTACCGATTTGCCTGCGGGACCTTCGCGTGTGTCGCTCAGGCACGATGTTATTGAGGCTTCACACCAGCGTCGTCCCCGTGGCTTGTGTGCAGCGTCTCGAGCAATCACGGTTTGGAGTTTGCCGGCGATGCTGAACGCTTGCTACAGCGGGGAAAGGTCAGGGGACAATTTATCGCGATACGGGATTTACTCACAATTGATCGATTCGCACACTGCCACTACTACATTTTATTCCCACTGAGAATATTACATTTATCCACCCGTGGATTCATGGGTGTCGGCGGCGCGTTATTGCGGTTATAATATATTACGGCGGACAGCTTGCTTCCTAACTGGAATCTGGACAAATGTGAGACGCGTACTCTGTCAGGGATATGACAAATGTGTCAGAGGCGAGACAAATCTCACGCTTGGCAGCATCTTGTTATTGTTCGCCAGTATATACCTATGTGTAGTGTGTGCATGGGCGTGTATGGGGTGTACAGGGGGGTCGAGATGTCCTGTTACCCTCATTTCATATATTTTTTTCCCGGGTCGTGAGCTTTTATGAGCCCATACACGCCTCAATATAGGCCGTTCTTCAATAGTATATGAACTCGTATCAGCCGTTTGACTTAAATAAGGTTAATTTAAAACAGAAATGAGCGAGCAAAGGAATTTTTTTAAGGGCCAATCAAATGGGGGTCACAAGACATCTGGACCAGCCCGTACGGGACACATCCATCAGCGACGAGACAGCTGTGACGGTGACACGCGCTGTGTCGCACACAGCAACATCGGCCGACTCACAGCAGGACCCTCCTCACGGGGAGGATCTTGACGAGGACATTCAGTGAGGCCGACCTGGGTGCACAAGACTCGTAACGTGAACACCTCCGAGAAAAGTACGTTGCGACGAAATGTGCGTGACATGTAATGGTCCTGCCTTGCGCCCTGTTTCTGTCGGGATGGGCTCCGGCTCAAGGCGACCCTGCGCAGGTTTAAGGGGTTTCTGACAATGAATGAAAACTAACAAATATCTATTTACACAGAGCATTGCACATAGTTGACTAAAATAAAAAAAACATGCAGTAAAACATTTAGATGGGAATGTTTTTAATCGGTGCTTATTCGAAGGCGAGATGGCAGCATATTGTGCGCGATTTGCCAAGCACGGGCTGTCGGAGCCACGCGGACACGGGGGCAATATGTATGCTGCACACAGCGAGGCATTCGAGCTGAAAATCGAACCCGGGACCTTGTTGATGTGAGGCGGCAGCGCTGTTCCGTGCGCCGTCGTGCCGCCCCGTAGCAGACACGTCGTGTGGAATCAACGTTTACTGCGCAAAGTGCAGACGTGCTGCCAACGTGAACAAAAGATGACCTGCTATTACAAGAGTTAATAACTCGGCCCGAATCACAAAAGGAGAAGACAGATTTAATCTCAATCTGCTTTCATGTTGTCCGATATTCTCGCGAACATTTCACTAAGATGTCCTTGGTGTTATATAACGGCAGTGGCAAGCAGGTATGGCGTGTACACTTCCTGCTTTGTGTTCTAAAGTGATTCCTTGTCTGTGCAAAAAGAGTTTTCAAATTTAGCTCCTGAAATGATAATGAGGCATTGATCTGTACTTGTAGACCGGGTACCAATTATAAAGCACGAACGAACACCTATCTGTCCAGGCAGCACGTGCTCCATAATAATAATCTTCATGATCTAATCTTGAAGCGTGTAATTAATGCGGGAGAAACCCGATTGTGTATGCTCCGATAAAGTAATAAGTCTTCATAGGTTGATGGCTGTGAATCTTTTTTTGTTAAAATGGATTCTTGCTCGCTGCTATGTTATGCCCTGCATTTTAAACTAGATAAGTTTTCAATATTTAATTTTACGGAGCATTTATAAACTTGTCATGGCTAAAACAGCATACAACTTTAATTAACTCTCACTACTAGTACACATTTGATAACTTTCATCTGCGCATTTTTCCTCAACACAACTATTAAAAATGTAACCGTGTCGGGGTTTTTTTTTCTCTCTGCCTTTTGTAATTTTCTATTCTTAGGCCAAGACGAAGAAACAAAAAAATACATATACGCTTAAGTATTGAAATTAAAAGTCAGGAATACTGCCTGGGCAGAACGGGGTGCTAGGTCACCTGCACGATTCGCATAGGTGATGACGTCAGCCAACCCTGGAATTGTTTTGGTGTGTGGTACACATGAACTGGGAGCACGCCTTCACCCCGTGTCCGCGTGGGTTTTCGTCGGGCACTCCGGTTTTCTCCCACAGTCCAAGAACGTGCTGCTGCATACGTTAATTGGCCTGCTGACTAAATTGCCCCCCGGTGCCCTGTGATGGACTGGCGTCCAATCCTGGTTATAGCCCTGCCTTTCGCCCTGTGTCTGCCGGGATAGGCTGGGGCTCACGGCAACCCTTTACAGGATTGAGCGGTGTCTTAGAATAGCGCTTTGTGACCCTCGGGTGAAAGGCGCTATATAAATTGATATTATTATTATTTACCTTCACGACCCGAGCAGAGGGTGACGTCATCCAACAATTACGTCAGCCACACCTGCTCACCCAACCACGCAATTCGTTCACGTCAAAGGTGCGAGGAAACCGCAGAGAGGCCAGATAGGAGGAAGGCAACCACGTGGTTAACCAGCGTCAACATTTGTCACGTACCGCATCCTGTGTATTATGATGTTATCGGCCAATTCATGAGTGTTTTCTTTTGTTATGGGTGGAAGCCGGACAATCTTGTGGAAACCCATGCTGAACACGGTGAGAACACACACGCTCCACACAGAAAGGCGCCTGAGGCGAGAATCAAACCGCCACGGGCAGGACTTTGTTTCTGTGAGGCGCAGATGTTACGGCTGCATCACCACCCTGCCTCCCCGCTCGCTCAGCACAGAGCGACAGTCTTGATTCAATGCATGCATCGCGAGCAAAATCATTGATTGTAGCCCGTGAATGATTGCATCTCCACTGTGGATGGATACGCCGGTGTCTGAGCGCAGCGCTGGTCACTTTTTGTCGTGACATTTTACCCGCATTTGTTCGCCACCCTTTTCATACTCACTGCGTGCCAAATATAGCACGCGATATTTACTTTACATTGATTCCTATGTTAAGCATATACATGCAATCGAACACCGACGGCTGTTAAATTAGGTTTCCGTTTACACCGCTGCGCCGTTGAGGCGATAGCTCATTCATTCATTGTCAGAAACCGCTTCATCCTGTACACTGTAAAGGGTCGCGGTGAGCCGGAGCCTATCCCGGCAGACACATAGCGCAAGGCAGGGCTATACTCAAGATTGGACGCCAGTCCATCACAGGGCACCGGGGGCAATTTAGCCCGCAGGCCAATTAACCTTTGCAGCAGCATGTCTTTGCACTGTGGGAGGAAACCGGAGTGCCCGGCAAAAACCCACGTGGACACGGGGAGAACATGCAAACTCCACACAGAAAGGCACCCGAGCCGGGATTCGAGCCCGGATCCGTCTTGCTGTGTGTCAAATACTTCTAAAATTAACTGTTAATTCTGTTGCCAAGACAGCTGCACCATAGCTCGCGCCTTGGCACGGTATGCTGTTGAAGTGGTGCAAAGCTTGGCTTTGCCTAGCACGAACCCAACATGCTGGGTCCCCTTTTTCATCTGCAGTTTTGAGGTAGGCTACAGTTGCGATGGCCTTCAAGGAGGCATCTGAGAAGACATGTAGCTCCTTACATTGTGCAGTTCTGAGTGACCTGGGTGTGTAGGAACGTGGAATCTTGAGCTGCTCCAGAGCTTTCCAGGAATTCCTCCACTTGTTCAATTCCTGTTGTCTTTCTGTGGACAGTGACCTGTCTCAGTCTTTTGTGTCAGGCTGTGAGGGCACGGGTGTTCCTATGAGGGAGTCCCTACAAGGGCGGGTGTCGCTACGAGTGCCCCGTTGTCGCGACGCGCCCTGTGGTCACGGCGCCGGCTCGCCGATGCGCGGGCCGCACGCCTCCTCCACTGGGAGATCGGCCGCTCTGGGCAGCGGTGAATAATGAGCAGGGCAACGTGTCAGATCTGAGCGGCGGCGCCGCCACGTCTGGAGGAGATGAACATCACGCACACAGCGGGGTGTATCGATCGGTTTTATATGTCGGGATGATTGCTGTTTGTACACCCGTGGGTCGCCTGTCGAGGCGCGGCCCGGGTTGCGGTTTACGGGATTCGCCGAACGCGTGAGATGATCTCCATCTGTCGAGCGATCTCCATCTCTCGACACGCCTATCCCGAAATAACAGCTCTGAAGAGCAACCATGATGATGATGATGAAGCGATTCATCGACTGGTCTCACTCCCCGTCTCAGGCCGCACCACCCTGTGTCTCCGTCACTTGGGTTTTGGCCAAGCCGTCTGGAGGGCGCCTGTCACGCAGCTTTTGACAAACTCACTCCAACATTATTGAACCGTATTACAAAGCAACCTGGGTCGTGCCCTTCTTTGGCTTACAATTATGTAAGTTTGTAACGGCTCGAAGTATGAGAATTGCTCTCCATAGCTGTTATTTCAGGATGTTCGTGCCGAGTGTTCCTGCTATCTCCTTCGCCACGTTTCGCCTCCCACGTTGGCGACACCATCATCGCCTGATCCCAAAAGCCCAGCTATGGAGAGCAATTCTCACCCTACACAGTATGTTATTTTTGAAGTTTACGCATTTAACTGAACGGACAATTTAAAATGTGTTTCGTTGCGTCTACATGTGGGCGAGCAATCGTTGTATAATGTGCGGGTGTGTGTCATGTGTGAACATCAATGAGAGAACATCGCAGGAAATCGACTGCGCTGGTTAAACCGTAGGTCGGTGGAGTTGGGTTGATGAGTCAGCAAAAGTAAACAAAGGAAATAACGGCGCCTGGGGAAGATTCGAGGTATAAATAGACGCCGTCAAAGGCTCGAGAAAGCGGGCAGGCAGCCGGAGCAGTGTGTGTGAAGTCGGAGAGAGAAAGTTCGCCCCTCGTCAGCACAACCCTCCAGCCTTGTGTTTTATTGTGAACGGACCCAAACAGCTTTGCCCTTGGCTTTTATATTGAACCTCGTTTTATCTCGTGGCACAGACGCGAGAGCGCGACTCACGTCGTCAGAGAGCGACTGCTCGCCTCGGCCTGATTTAGTTTTTGTCTAAAATTGTATCCTTTTTGTTGAAAGGGAGACTGCATCTGGAGGCCGGCCCTGACATTGGTGACGGTCCTTCTTCTGTAATGATGTAGGGCAGTGGTTCCCAAACTTTCTCGGTTCACGGCGCCCTTAGTGTATCAGGATTTTTTCCACGGCGCCCAAAGTCATAAAACATATGGCATATATCGAAAATTTGGAATATCCCGCTATGGCGCCCATGGGAGTCAGCTGCGGCGCCCTGATGCGCCGCGGCGCACACTTTGGGAACCACTGATGTCGGGTGTCACGCCACGATGTATGAAAATCGCTCTCCATAGTTGATCTTTTGGGATAGCCGTGTCACTGAGTGTTCCCATCCTGGGTATAGCCCTGCCTTGAGCCCATCAGCCTGATGATGCCTCCAACTTGGGAGGCGATACGTCGCAAAAGCATGGGTTTCCTTCGGGTTCTCCGGTTTCCTTCCACAACGTAAACAAATACACCAATACATTAATTGTCCGATAACAGCATAATATATAGGAAGCAGTGTGCGGCAATATGTTGGCGTCGGCAAACGGCCGGCTGCCTCCTCCGCCTCTCTGCGGTTTCCTCTCGCCTCTGAGTGGTTCTCTCTTCAAATGAATACCTTCGACATTGAATTAATATTTGCGCGTTATAAATAGCATAAAAAAGATCGACATTGCTGATACGCTCACAAACACCGAGAGCAACCCGGGCAAACCCACGGGGAGTGCAGCCAATGAATCGTGCTGAGCGGTGGGTGTGGGCTGGGAACGCCGCGGAATGTGGCGCGAAATTAGCCACCAAGACGCTCAGAAACGTTTCGAGTCTTGGCGCAATGGTGGCTACGCAGATATAGATAGATGTTTGTACTGATGTAGGTTTTCACGGCTCGTTGCATGATGGTTGCTCTTCAGGGCTGCTCTTTCGGGATAGCGCTCTCCGTCTCTTCCTCGCGACGTTTCGCCTCCTACGTTGAGCGCCAGATGATGCTTCCAGTGTGGGAGGCGCAATGTCGCGCGGGAGAGAGGGAGATCAATTGACGCGGCTATCCCGAAAGAACAGCTCTGAAGAGCAACCGGATAGATGTGTATTATTACAGCAGAAAATATCCAGTGAGCTTGCAGGCTCTTTGCGGGATTCCTGCGCCACATCCGCACCTCACAGAAATAAGGTGCTACCCCCAGGTTAGATTCCTCCTTCGGGCGCCTTTCTCTACGGAACGTGTGTGTTCTTCCTCTGTTCTGCATGCGTTTTCTCCGGGTTCTCCGGTTTCCTCCCAGAACCAAAAAAAACGTATTATTTAATTGGCCAAAAACATGGTAATATATAGGACGCGTGTCTGGCAAATGTTGGCGCCGGCTAACCACGTGGCTGCCTATCCTCGCGCCTTTGAGTCGTTCTCTCTTCGAACCAATACCTTCGACGTTGAATGGACGCTGCCACGCATTATAAATTATACATTGAATTAAAATGAAGTCTTTTTGACCCGGTGAGAACTCGAGAGACCAGGAGGAATCTCATTTGAGGAGTGACCCTGGGTCGACAAATATGACGGGAGCGATAACATACAAACCGTAACAAGACAAATAGAAATTGAATCAAAAGCAACCGCGTTATAACAGCAATGGAATCCCGTGCACAAACATGATCAATACTAAATACAACTGGAGTGAACGAGGTTTCCTGAATTGCAATTCGCTAAGAGCACTTCTGGCGCTCTCGGTGCACGCTGTATGTGACGGTGGTTGTGAGCTACACAGCGGAGGTGATTTCATTCATCATCGGTCGGCGCTTAATCCTGTAGAGGGTCGCAGCGAGCCGGAGCCTATCCCGGCAGACACAGTGAAAGGCAGGGCTATACTCAGATTGAGACGTCAGTCCAAAACAGGGCATCGGAGGCAATTAAGTCATTTGGCCAATCAACCTAGGCATCATGCCTTTTAACTGTGGGAGGAAAATTGAGTACCCAGCGACAACCCACATAGAAGCAGACACTGGGAGAACATGCAAACTCTACACAGAGAGGCGGCACCCGAGCCACTGCTCACTGCGTCACCGTGTCGCCCTTAACCAAACCATTACGTTAGTCGTGTCGTTTCTCATTGTTTTCTCTCTGTATACACGGGCCAATCCGATCATCGCCTTATATCCACATTCTTCCCCCCCCAAATACAAACACATCCGTTTGCCGCAATCTAACCTGCAGCTCTATGTCGCCTCGCCACAAATGCCAGATAAAGTGGAAGATTGAGATGCTCACAAAATCTTTATCAACTCGCGCCACTGCTCGAGCGATCTCTCTAACGATGTCTCGAGCGCAGCTCCGCAGATGAGTGATGCGCGCGCACGGCACACGTGGCGCGGGGGAGAAGCCGCGCGGACACCCGTCCCGCGGCCTCCCGCTCCCCGCTACCCGCTCCTCGACCGCTCCTCCATCACAAAGCACTGCGAAGCTAGCAGGAATCAGCCGCCCACTAAAGACAACGTGCCCCTTAGAAACTCCAACCAACCAACAAACACGGAGTATTACGCAAGACAAAAAGGTCCAACCATTCGAATAAACTACTGAGGGACAAAGCAGCACACTTGTGTGTAACAGTGCGCTGGGAAGAAGTTGAAGAAGCTTGTTGCGAATACATCCATCCGTTGTCAGAAAACGCTTGATCCTGTACAGGGTTGCGGTGAGTCGGAGCTTATCCCGGCAGACACAGGGCGCGAGGCAGGGCTATACCCAGGATGGGACGCCGGTCCATCACCGGGCACCGGGGGCAATTTTAGTCAGCAGGCCAATTAACCTAAGCAGCAGTGTGTCCGGCGAAAACCCACGCGGACACGGGGAGAACTCAAGAGGAAGTTAACTGTCTGCATTTTGATTTCACTCTCCGGCAACCTTTGCCACAGAGGTCCTCGGTCAAACACGATAAACATGCTCACGAAACAGAGCGAGCTCTATGCTTATAACGTGCAGGGGGCGCAGAGGAAGGCGAGACTCGGGACCCTTTAAGACGTTTAATATAACTGAGCACGTTTTCCTGTTCATCGTGTGTTACCCAATAACGCACTTAAGGTAATTGAGAAGCAGTAGGCCCTACGTTTGCTTTCCGTGTCTAGCAAAGTGCCCGATATATGATTACCTTCCGCGGTGCACATTGCACCACTTATCCACCCCTGGCAACTGTTGTATCATAATGTGACACGCGAAGCAGATTAGGTGACAGCGAGTGTTTGACCGCTCGCTCCAACCCTGAGTTTGTTACACAGCGAGAGGCAAGCCGGGCGGCGCGGTGAGTAGCGCTGCCGCCTCAGCAAGAAGCCCCCGGGTTCGAATCCCGCGTGGGTTTTCGCTGGGCACTCCGGTTTCCTCCCACAGTCCAAAGACATGCTGCTGCATAGGTTAATTGACCTGCTGACTAAATTGTCCCCGGTGCCCTGTGATAGACAGGCCAGCCATCCTGGGTATATCCCTGCCTTGCGCCCTGTGTCTGTCGGAATAGGCTCCGGCTCACCGCGACCCTGTACAGGATTAAGCGGTTTCTGAGAATGGCTGGATGAGTGAGGCACGCCCGCGCCAGAGGCCCCGGGCTGCGCGATGGCCTCCCGTGTGCCCATTGCGGCCGCGTGCTCGGATTGTCCACCTCCATCAGCGTCACGTCGCGGCGCCGTGATGTAGGGCGCGAGGGGGAGCAGGAAGCGACGGGAGTTGCAACAGGATGCTTTCTGAAGATTAAATGGGATGCTGCGACCGGTGCTTTTAGCAATAATACGCTGATGGGGCAATCACAATAAACTAACAGCGTGCGCCCGGGCACAAGGGGCAGACGGGGGCTTCACATTAGTGATTCATCGCTGGATATCGGTTAAATGTATGAGGGATCATCTTAGGCTGGACATTAATTACGAAACAATAGACTCGTTCCGTTATCGTCCTATTGCCAGATTTAATTGTGTATTAGAGAGATAGATAGATGTGTATTATTAAAGCAGAAAATACCCAGCGAGCTTGCAAACTATTTTCGGGATTGCTACGACACAACAAACACGCACTTTTACAAAAGCAAATAGAAAGTATTCAAATAACAAATTAACCAAACAAAAACAAAAAATATAATTTTCACAAAGCATTGCACACTACACAGTGGAGCTGATTTCTGGCCAAGGCTGACAAAACATCAGTAGCAAGCGTGCGATCTTCTTCTTTGCGATTCATCGAAGCACGATGGTCAGCCTCTGGACATCGTTGTCTTTCAGCTCGGCCTCGAAGTGTTTGGTAGAATTCGCAGGCAATACCAAGTACTACCTGACAGGGATCGCGACGTGAACGCTTCGTGCGATGTCGGAACCCGAGGTTCATTGACCTGCTGACTAAATTATCCCAGTGCTCTGCGATTGGCTGGCCTCCCATCCAGGGTGTAGCCCTGCCTTGCGCCCTGCGTCTGACAAGATATGCTCCGGAACCCCACGACGCTGACTATGATTACACGGGGAATGATGATGACAACAGCATTGCAATGATCTCTTACGACGTTTCGTTTCTATTTTTCAGTCCTTTCATCCTTATGGTTAGGTCCATAAACACGTGAACTCAGTGCATTATTAACTCAGCGTGTGAAGACGTTCACATTGTATGTAAACCGGTGCTCGGTCCCGTGCTCAGTCAACCTCTCACGAACCAGGAGCGGTGAAGTATAGTCAACCAAAGGCTTTCATGACCAATGTTATTCATAGTGAGGTTCTGTTTGTGAGTTTAGTTCATGTGAAGGTGTGTAAGTGAAGTGCACCCGTCGATATACCGGAGCAAACGAATGAGCACATGCATCACTTACCTCAAAAGATGGCACCGACGTTTCGCTGGCATTACAGCTAGCATCATCAGGGACTCTTTGTCCCTGATGATACTTTTTGTCTTTTGAGGTAAGTGATGCAATGTGCTCATTCGTTTGCTCCGGTATATCGACGGGTGCACTTCACTTACACACCTGCACATGACCTAAACTCACAAACAGAACCTCACTATGTACAGTCAACCGCATGACTGACAGGGCACAGTAGGGGTGTAGAGGGGGGAGGCGGCGGGCTTCATCACGTGCGATGGATTGACACCAGCGTTGCTCAGATTATTAAAACGATTCAGCATCAACGCTGAGATATGACTTACCGGCTAATCTCAGGCACCCAATATGCGCGGCCGGAACGCGCCTTCCAGTTGGATGTATAACGTCGTCATCATCATCATCCGAAACCGCTTAATCCTGTACAGGGTTGCGGTGAACCGGAGCCTATCCTGGCAGACACAGGGCACAAGGAAAGGCTACATCAAGGATGGGACGTCAGTCCATCACAGGGTACCGCGGGTAATTTAGTCCACAGGCAAATTTAGGCTGTGCAGCAGCATGTCTTTGGACTGTGGGAGGAAACCGGAGTGCCCGGCGAAAACCCACGCGGACACGGGGGGTGGATGTATAACGTCCGCGCGCTCAGTGCGCTGCTTCCATTACAGAGCGGCGTTGCACCCGCTATCACGCCGCGTGCAGGCCGCCGCATTCCTATACGCGCCGCTTTGACTCAAATTGAGCCCCGCTAATGGACTCGCCAGAATATATTATCGTAGAAAGAATTCCGCGCCGGTCTCTGTCGGTAGCCGGCGCGTGATTGCGACGTCGCGCAGACGAAGCGCTCGTCGCCCCGTGTGTCTGCGCGTCGCGATACGGCGACCGGCGCCTCGCACCGGCGGCCCGATGCAAACGCGGTGCTGGGAGGCCGCTCCGCCGCGGTTATTCATCGCGCGCTTACATGTCTTGAGCGAAACGCAGTCACAATGTTGATTTACAATTTTGAAGCGTCCGGTGGAAGTGCGAGGGGTGGAGCGGTGGCGGAGTGATTCGCATCACGGCTCGACGGACGAACCCGGAGACCTGTTAAGGCTACGAGCACATTTTTGCCAGTGTACAGATAACGTAAACAATATACGGGGTATTTATTACCTTTTGTCTCATTGCCAGAAAAGGTAAAACCTAGTATATTGTTTATATTACGCGGATACCTGCATGACGGCTCGGTTTGCTGCTCGGAATGTTTGACTACCCTGGGGGGGGGGGCGTTGCATAGGCGACGATGCCAGCTCCTGGAGACAGAGAGGCGATGTCACCTCTCATATCAGTGATGTCGTTTATTCAAAATGAGCGACGCCCGTTGCGCGCGGCAGGGTGACGCATCCACAGCCACAGCGAGCCAAACAGCGCGCTTGAAAACACGTCAGGGTCATCCGGCTGACAGGGCGACTCATTGGGGTTTCTGCCTCTCGCTTGCTATTCGTGTTTTTCCCCAGTTGGCTGCACCATTCCATAGTGCGCGGCTAGGTCCTCCGCAGCAGCCTCCCGCCAGCAGAATACTGATGGCACATTCTCCAGCAGGAGGTGCTTCCGAAGCAGATGAAATGCGCAGCGCCGCATGCCGCCGCGTTCGCCGCGTTCGCCAGTCCTCCGCTCTCCGCGGGCGAGCAGAGACGGCGGCGCCGCCGTCGCTGTGACCACAGAGAGGCGGCGGCACACGGAGGGCGGCTAGCTCGGGCGGCGCGATGCGGCGGGGAGCGCGTCGCTGCCGCAGTCGCGACCAGGCGCGCGATAGATGAGCGGAGGAGGCGGCGTGCCTTCATGCGGCACTCCCGAATTCCACTCCGAGTTTCGGAGGCGCCACGATGCGCTCGCCGGTCGCGTCGCTGCCGTGTGGTGAGAGCAAGGTCCGTCGGGAGAAAAGAAAACGTTACAAAAACTCATCGCGGCGCGTGCACGAGTGGGCTCGCTTTGCTCGCTCTCTCGTCTCCAGAGCCGATGTGAATTATTGACTCGTCGATCGGAACACAACCGCCGTGCGACGCGTGGCTGGCGTCACGTTGTCGACGCGCAGAGACGATTCTCTCGCGTGAGACTGGTCGTCGGTGGCGAGGCTCGAGCGGCCAGGTTAGAGGCGGGCAGCCGCGCAAGCTACGCCGGGAATCCGTCAGTGCAGGCGGCGCGGCCGGGAGCAGCGGTGCCCCCAGCCGCAGCGGTCGCGGGCAAGTTGCGCGCGCGCGCGCGCTGTCCGTGGTGCTGAAACTCCACCGGGCGCCGCCGGGCAGTGACCCCCGCGCGCGAGCGGGCTTTGAGCTCGGGTCGACTGTCCGCGGCCGCCCGGGCCCTGGGGATGACAGGCGCGGAGACGGGGCGCTCCGCGTGGAGTGTCAGCGCTTCACGAGGAGCCGGCGGCGCGAGGGGCGGCATGGAGCTCAAGTTCGCCCACACCAACACGGACTCGTAGCGCGGATAATTAGCCGAATTGCGCATCTTTGTCAGCATCCACAGCAGGAGGGCCTTCCTAAGAGCATCCGTGCGGCGAGGGGACGTCGCCGTGCGCTCTCCCGGCGTGTCGGTACGTGCACCCTCCGCACCACGACACGCTCCGCGCGCCTCTGTGTTGACTGCGTGTTTGTCAACACCGACCCATAAACACAGGCGGCGTGTTCGATTACACAAACAACGAACGCGTGTCCGTTCAAGCGAACTCGGCTGGTTCATTCAGGACATCGACGTGGCCTTCGATGTATTGTTTACGGGCAGCACGGACTGCATACGTGAGGTGTGTAGCAGAGACGCACAAGTGGTCAGGACTAGCGTGCGTGTAGGATGAGCGTGCGTGCGTGCGGGGCTGAGAGCGCGGCGTGGAGCCGGGTGTCGGTGAGCCGCCGCCACGCGTGCTACACACTGCGTCGCGGGATTCTCGATGCTGTTTGAATGTGGACCGTGGCTCGGGCTCCGTTCGGCCGCCTCTCCGTTACGCCACGCAGTCTTTTGTTGTTGCAAAGAGCTGGTGTGCAGACGAAGCTGCTCTCGCTCCTGGCAGCAAACACGACGCGCCCGTGCAACGCGGCAGCAGCTTTTGCATTGGTGCGGCTATTAATTAGTGAGCAGCCCGTGCCGTTAACGCGGCGCCTTCTCCACTTTACGCTGACAGCCTAATAACCATTGCGTCATGCGCCTTTAATAGACTGTATTAAAAGAACTGTAATTGTAATAAAACACGCGCCACATTGTCGTCTTACAGCGCGATGCAAACCTCTGCCGTCTCCACCGAAACGATGACTTCACCTCTATCCATTATGAAGTAAAACGCAAGCACAATAGCATGTATTTTATTCAGGTTATGGAGTAGCTGAAAAGTATGTTCATCCATCCATTACCAGAAGCTGCTTAATCCTGTACAGGGTTGCGGTGAGCCGGAGCATATCCCGACAGACACAGGGCGCAAGGCAGGGCTGTATACCCATGATGGGACGCCAGTCCATCGCAGGGCACCGGGGGGACATTTTATTATCAGGCCAATTAACCTATGCAGCAGCATGTTTTTGGACCGCGGGAGGAAACCGGAGTGCCCGGCGAAAACCCACGCGGATACGGGGAGAACATGCAAACTCCACACACAAAGGCACCCGAGCACGTATTCGAACCCGGGTACTTCTTGCTGTGAGGCGGCAGCGCTGCTCACCGCTACGCCACCGTGACGCCCCTCAAAAGTATGTTCCTTCCCCGTCTATTTCAAGCACGCGTTGGTCTCGGGCTATCGATCGTGCACATGTGTGGACAGCGCGCACTGACTGCGCGTTGCTTTGCAACAAGTAACGCGGAGTGGCGAGGGTTGCGACATTCCCGCTCTTTGAACCAACACGCAACACAGGCAATTAGCGTCCACGGATGGACGACCGTTCGGCCGAGTGTCGTGCATGTCAGTGCTTTGTAATCAGTGGTGGGGGGGAGGGGGGATAAGAGTCATGATTGAATTTTGCCCGGGGTCCCATAATCACTAACACCGCCCATGCATTCCGGCACAATGCATGTTTAACGTGCGGACAGTCTGACTGAGTAACTCGAATAGACTTCAGTCTTAAATCATCCCATAGACGTCAATGTTAAATCATCCCATAGACTCCAATGTTACGTGTCTATGCATATGTTCTTGGCGTTGTTTCCCCCACGTGTCTGTCTCTCTGTCTTCCTGTTTCTGTGTCCCTATGTCTCCCCCTGTAGTTCACCCTCCCTCCCTGTCTCCATCCGTGTTTGTCTTTAAGGAAGTGACGGCCATCTTAGGGGACGCTGGCAGATTTTTGCCGCTCTTAAGATTGCCAGTTTCACGACTTTTCAGTATATTCGAAGCAGCTTTCATCATTTTTTTTGTGTTCCTTTATTTTTTTACTTTTCATTGTTGACATGCCGTTCTCTTCGCGGCCCTTGTGCAGCGCTTTGTGACCCTCGGGTGAAAGGCGCTATATAAAACGCTATTATTATTATTATAATACAGTCGCGTCCACATAGCTGCTGCTGCTGCTGCACGGCACCAGTCTGCATGAAGTTCCGTCGCTCGGAACAACAGTTGCCCAAACATTAGCTCCTAGGTTTAAACCCCGGTGTCGATGGACTCAGCAAATCATCACTCTGCGTCCAAAACGCAGCAGCACCTCGCGAGCACTTGGATGTCCTGGGTGGGCAATGAACAGCAGTGAGTGGCCTGTGGGCACTACTGCTGTTAACCATGGGGCCACCCTGGCACAATCGCAGTGTGCACCGCAAAGGGAGGGGGGGTGGGGGCGAGGCCGTGGAGATGGCCGTTCATACTCGCTATGTTCGTGCTTTTTAATCAGTGTGGGCCTCATCATTGTTTTTTCCCTGGGCCCCCACAATCAGTCAGACCAGCCCTGGCAATGGGAATGTCGCTGGCGGCGCGGGGGTGTGCTCGGGCCGCGGGTGAGTCAGTGTGCCCGGCCCGGCTCGGCCGGCTCTGTCGTACCGGCTCAGCTCCACTCAACCAGGGGCGGTCATAGTGAGTCTGGGGCCCCAGGCAACATTCAATGACGAGGCCCTACCACACTTATTAAAAAGCACTGAAATCCTGCCAATCATTGTTGCAATAATTGACTTCAATTTTAATCTTAGCTTTCACCATAAGGTAAAAAAACATTCGTGCATACAGTAAATTACTTAGCAATTGTGAAACTAATGTGGAATTGTTTGTATGCGAACGTCGCTCGCCCACACGGCCAGCCATCGCTCCCCCACCCGCCACTCTCCCCTTGGGGGCCCCAGCAATTGCCTGGGCTCCCCCATGACAAGGACCACTTGTGTGTGTGTGTGGTGTGTGTGTGTGTGGTGTGTGTGTGTGGTGTGTGTGTGTGTGTGCCAATGCAGAGGTCGTGGCTACTCCATCCATCCATTGTCAGATACCGCTTAATCCTGCACAGGGTGGCGGTGAGCCGGAGCCTATCCCGGCAGACACAGGGCGCACGACAGGGATATACCCAGAATGGGACGCCAGTCCATCACAGGGCACCGGGTGCAATCTAGTCAGCAGACCAATTAACCGATGCAGCAGCAGTATGTGCCGGCGGTGTGGAGCGGAGCTCGCTTCCCGCCCGTGGGGGGAGATGGGTGTGTGTGGTTTCCCCCTGTGTGTGTGTGTGTGGGGGGGGGGGTGCTCCCCCTCGGCATGGGGGGGTTCCCCCTGGAGAGCGCCGCCTCCCCACCGCGCCGCGCGACTCCCGTGGTCACCGCTCTTCGGGATGCGTTTGTTTCGAGCTATGCGCGTGGGACAAGTATTCAGCTTCAAGCGGAAATTAAAACGCGTTGCTCCTTTCTCTCCCGCCGTGGAAAAAACACAAATATTCTACAAAAATAGATAAGATGCAAATAATTTCCAAGGTCTTAAATGGGGTATATTTTTTTTCTTTCAAGGATCTATTTCTTCGAATCCAACACATCGATTTCCCAAACCATTTCACGAAGAAACGTGCAGGTGATGACTCATTGCCGGCACGCTCGGCTGATCATTTGTAACCTTCCGACGGACAGTGGCGCGCGCGATATCGTTACGATCGCGATATCGTTACGATCGCGATATCGTTACGATCGCCTCCCCAGCTCAGTGTGTGGACGCTCCGGCCGGCACCGCCGCGTGACCGGCTTGTGGAGCTGAACGCGCGCGGCGTGTCCAGCGGGTTGTCCGGAGATTGGCAGCGGGACTCCGGTGAACGGTCGGGACCCCGCCGTGAATCGGCACCCATTCTCACCGCCCTGAGATTGCGGGTCGTGCCTCGTGAGAGAATGGCCGTTACGCCGAGCGGGCGAGGCTTGAGAAGGCTCCGCTCCTTCACGACAGTCGGGCAGAGAGGCGTCGCGGAGACAGCTGGCTTTGCTATACGTGCGCTTGATGGCAGCAAATATGTATCCGAGCTGAATGTGGAGGTGTGCTCGCCGCAGCGACGGGAGCTTCAGGAGAGAGTTGGTGTCGCGTCGCTGTTCCTCCTCGCCTCCTCCGTTGAGTGAGCGCAGACTGCGGTGGTTTACGACGCGCTCCGTCGTAGCTCGCACTGCTTTTGCAACCATCGCCCTAATACTGCCATCTAGGCTAGGGGTCTTTGACCGGTGGGTCGCGACCCATCCGTAGGCTACGAGCTCCACCTCGTGGTCCGTGGAGACCAGACCCAGGTGCGACCAAGCCGGGCATTGAGGTGCAAGAGGTTGCAAACCCCGTGATCTGTGCGACACAGCCGCGCTGTGCTTGGTTAACGAAGCGTTCGCCGCCCCCTCCCTCCCTCCCTCCCTCCCTCCTTCCCACAGATGACTCGGCGTCGCTTTAGCATGGGCACCCGCGGGCTCCTCGCTCGGCTGCTGCTCCTCACTCTGCCGGCGGCGGGGAGCGCGGCCGGGAACCTGGGGGTCGAGGGGAGCGGCCACCCCGTGGTGAACGTCGGCGTGGTGTTCGGTGGCACCTCGTACCTGCTGTACACCAAGGGCGTGAGCAACCGCCAGGAGCCGCCGAGCCTGCCCATCTCCGTCAACATTGTCACGTCGGTCATCAACGACACGAACCCCAGCTCCATCATGACGGAGCTGTGCACGCTGCTCGAGAGGAAGAAGGTGCACGGGATCTTGTTCGGAGACGACACCCACCAGGAGGCCATCAGCCAGGTGCTGGACGTCGTGTCGTCGCACACGGGGATACCCATCCTGGGCGTGTACGGCGGCTCCTCCGTCGTCATGAGCAACAAGGTACGGCCGCCAATCGCCCACACACACCGCGACTCGCCCACACACACCGCGACTCGCCCACACACACCGCGACTCGCCCACACACACCGCGGCGGCGGGGTCACGAGGGGCTGTCGCCCCCGCCCTGGCACATCAGCACATTTGATTTGTTTGTTGTCGATGCGGAGTCCGGGTCCCTCCAGTCCCGACCCGTGGGTGGCGTTTGAGACGCTCGTGGATGGAACGAACCATCGTGCAACGCGTGAGACACTTCATTTGGAGGCGGTGAGGTGCCCTTGTATCGACTGTGTAGTATTTTATGGTTGCTCTTCAGAGATGTTCTTTCGAGACGGCCGTGTCGATCGATCTCTCTCGCGAGGGAGAGAGGGAAATTGCCTGACATGGCTATCCCAAAAGATTTGAATTCCTGTGTGTGGGGTGGATTTAAAAAATGTCACGGTATATACCGAAACTATTTACTTCATAAGGTATACTCGAACGCCCCACTGCCCCACCCACCCTTCTATCCCCCACTGCCCCCGTGACCTTTTCACCCCTTGCGTGGGTAAGTCCGCGTGAGACCGGACGCGCGCCTATTCCGTCATCGCTCACACCCGCGATACGTTCAGCACGGGCGGCTGGGCGGAAAATAAACTCTTCCGACGAGAACACAATTCCCATTTCCTTATTTAAATATATATATATATTGGATGTACACGAAGTGTTCTCTGCTGGGTGTTGGGCTGTGTCGCCGCAGCCCTGGTCTGCGGTGTTGGGCTGTGTCGGGCTGTGTCGAAGTGTTCTCTGCTGGGTGTTGGGTGTTGGGCTGTGGCGCCGCAGCCCTGGTCTGACGTTCACGAGGCTGACATCAAATCAGAATGCTGACACCGATGCCTGGCTTGGATCAATGCCGCACAGCATTCCTCCGGGTTCAACCCAACAGCTTGATGGGAAGTTAACTGTAGTTGTTCGATAAATAAATGACCTCATGCCATAGGAATGTGTAATTTCCACTCGTAGGCTGTCGGTCTCCGCGCAAGGTATACATTTGAGAAGGAGAACACGTTTAATTTGATTTGAACTGTCATGTCTCCGAGTTTCATCTCGATTGCGCAATCCGTGTCTCGCCATGGGACAGGGTCTATTCGGGACTCCTGCGGAGGATTCCATCCCCCACCCCTCACCCCCACCCTCGACGCCCCCCCACACCTCCCCCCACCCTAACCGATCACAGCTGTCGACGGTGGAAGTGAAACCATCCAGCCACCCATTGTCAGAAACCGCGTAATCCTGTACAGGGTTGCAGTGAGCCGAAGCCTATCCCGGCAGGCACAGGGCGCAAGGCAGGGCTATACCCAGGATGAGACGCCAGTCCATCGTAGGGCACCGTGGGAAATTTAGTCCGCAGGCCACTTAACTGATGTCTTTGGACTGTGGGAGGAAACCTGGAGTGCCCGGTGAAAACCCACGCGGACACAGCAAGGAACCCGAGCCGAGATTCGAACCGGAGGTGAGGCGGCAGGGCTACTCACCGCTACATAGCCACCACGGCGCCGCCCCTGCAAGTGAAACCAGCATGTTTAAATACGGGGATGCAGCAGAGCAGGCGGGATCGCTTTGGGAAGACTGACGTTGCTCGTTAACGGCAGACACAGTGCGGCCAACGGGAGCGCTTCCCGTCAGGGGACGCCCCGTGTTGTGACACCGACACAGGTGTGCACAGAGGCGCCACGAGGTGCCTTCTTCTTCTTTGCGATTCTTCGAAGCACGACGGTCAGCTTCTGGACATCGTTGTCTTTCAGCTCCTCGGCCTCGAAGTGTTTGGTAGAATTCGCAGGCAATACCAAGTATTACCTGATAGGGATCGCGACGTGAACGCTTCTACCTTGACCCCCACGAGGTGCCTGATGGCGTCACACTCAGAGGCGCTGGATCAGAGGATAAACACCCATCGCAGATTTCAAATGCTCATTATAATAATAATAAATACAACGCGCGCATTAGTTCCGCAGTCGGGTGAGCAACGAGCTGCCGATGATTCAGAGGCGCGGAGCCGAGCTCAGTGCTGTGTGTGCGCGCCTGTTGGAACACAAACACACAGAGACAGTGAGTGCTGTGTGCGTGTTCGTCTGCGCCTCATGCAATGCGTGCTGTGTGAGTCGTGTTCTAAAGGTTGTGATTGATGTGATCTGCCGCAGATGTAAAGAGTTGGTTCCAGTTAGGAAGAGCTCATCGCCAGTCGGGTTCAGAGCCCGGGGTCCGGGGAGAGGGGGGGCATCATCGAGTTCGAATCCCGCTCACGGCCAACACAACGTGACCATTTTCTGAACCGGTCCTGGGCCTCACCTAGGTCAACTCAGCCTCAAATGAGTACCTAGTGCGGTGTGTAACCATTGCCACTAGGGAGACAAAGGCGGCCAGGGGTGGTGCTGGTCACCCACCTCCTCGTGTGCCGTGTCGACCTTCATAGGTGCTACTCGCTAACGGCACTTGACCCTACAGTCTGTTACGGCTATGTGGGCTGTCTTTGTCTTCGGGTATTATTGAATTTTGCCTGGAGCCGCAGGCTCACTGAGAGCGCCTCTGCGGAGATGGAGCGACGAGATCAGTTCAGGAACGTGAGCTGGATGCGACGTCACGGGGAACCGGGGATCGAGTCGGGCTGGAGCCGGGCGAGGCGCGAAAATGAGGCGCCGAGACGCGGTGCGCGCGCCTGGGCCGTGGCAGGCTCGCGCTCGGTACAGGACTCGCATTTTGAGGGGCATCCTAACGTATGGTGACAGCTCGACTCATGCGCAAACACTTATACATGTGATTTGAACTATTTTTGGCTGAATGTTTAATGAGGAAATTGCTTTCGGTTACGCAAGCCGTCGTTTCAAAGACGTATACGATACATTTCATAAAGCGGAGACGGTGTTGATGGCGTGGTGGCTGTGTTGTATCTGCGGTCTCGTCATGGCTGTGATAATACAACTCTATCTGCGGCCAACGTGAACCGCCGACCAGGTGTGGCTGCCGCTGGTCATTTTCAAACCAGAGCGAGCACGCAGCTCGCGTGCGTGCGTGCCTCAAACGAGTACCTGGCGCGGTGTGTAGACATCGCCACTAGGGAGACAAAGGCGGCCGGGTGTGGTGCTGGTCACCCGCCTCCTCTTGTGCCGTGTTGATCTGCATAGGTTCTACTCGCTAACAGCAATTGACCCTACAGTCTATTAAGGATATACGGGGGATCATTTGTCTTTGGTGTGAAGGGTCCAAGTCAGTGGCTCTGCTTTGTCGCTGACTGTGAGCTTCGCCCCGCGCTCTCTTTTTGTTGTTGAGACGATGTGAGACAAGAGCGTCCATTTTGCGCAGGACGCCATGCAGGACACGTGTCATCTCATTGTCAGAAACCGCTGTGGTTAGCCAGAGCCTATCCCGGCAGACACAGGGCGCACGGCAGGGCTATACCCTTGATGGGACGCCAGTGCATCACAGGGGGTCAAGGTAGAAGCGTTCACGTTGCGATCCCTGTCAGGTAATACTTGGTATTGCCTGCGAATTCTACCAAACACTTCGAGGCCGAGCTGAAAGACAACGATGTCCAGAGGCTGACCATCGTGCTTCGAAGAATCGCAAAGAAGAAGAAGTGCATCACAGGACACCGGGGGCAATTTAGTCAAGAGGCCAATTAACCTGTGCAGCAGCACGCCTTTGGATGGTGGTGAGGAAACTGGAGTGCCCGGCGAAAAACCACGCAGACACGGAGAGAACATGCAAACTCCACACAGAAAGGCACCCGAGCCCGGATTCGATACGTGTCGGGTGAACCATCGCGACGCGTCGCTCTGAGCGCGCCAACCAGTTCATTGTGTTGACGAAGGGCACGTGGGTAGCGCTGCCGCCTCACAGCAAGAAACTCCCGGGTTCGATTCCCGGTTTGAGCGCCTTTCTGTGTAGAGTTTGCATGATCTCGGTGTGACCGAGTGGGTTTTCGCCGTATACTCCGGTTTCCTCCCACCGTCCAAATACATGCAGCTGTTGCCTAAGTTAATCGGCCTACTGACTACATTGTTCCCCGATGCCCTGCGATGGACTGGCATTCCGTCCTGGGTACAGCCCTACCTTGCGCCCTTTGTCTGCTTAACCTACCTGCTGGACAACCGTTAAAAAGAGCTACACAGCTCAACGGTTCCTTCCAGCTCAAATGAAACCGGCCTGGGTGACTATTTCGCGGCAATAAACTGCACAACGTACACATGCAAACCATGGCATCAGCGCAAGCAGCTCATCCGCCGATATTTTATTTAAAGAGACGTTTTGACTACAGCAGTAAAATTATATTTGCTTTTAAATAATGGATATTCGACAGTCCCAGAGCTCTGGTTGCGTGCTCAGCTCTAGTGTGCGTGCGTTCCACATTAGCCACCTTACAATCTCCATCACACACTCTGCTCGGCAACCTGTTCACTATTGTGATGTGTTACTTACTCGTGAGACTAAACAATCATTATTATTATTAGCATCAGCATCATTGTCCGAAACCGCTTAATCCTATACAGGGCTACTGTGAGCCGGAGCCTATCCCGGCAGACACAGGGCGCAAGGCAGGGCTATACCCATTATGGGACGCCAGTCTATCACTGAGCACCGGGGCAATTTAGTCAGCAGGCCAATTCATATATGCAGCATGTCTTTGGACTGTGGGAGGAAATCGGAGTGGCCGGCGAAAATCCACGCGGACACGGGGGAGAACATGCAAACTCCACACAGAAAGGCACCCGAGCCGAGATTCGAACCCGGGTGGTTCTTGCTGTGAGGCAGCAGCGCTACTCACCACGCCACGGTGCCGGCACTATGACTTACTCATGAGACTAAATGTTGAAACCAGTCCACAGCTTTGCGTGTGCTGAACCGATCCTGCTGAAGTGATGCGCTCCCAGAGGGGCATTTGATTGATGGGATGTCTAAGAACGTGTGTATGTGTTATTTTGTAAGTGGAGCTGCAGGTGTGTAAAAGAGGCATCTTGTGTGCTGAGTGATTCTTCATTGTACAGGGTGGTCCAGATGTCCTGTGACCCTCACTTCATTCTCTAAAACGTAATATTTTTGCACACCAATGGGTGTGTAATGTAGTGTAAACAATATATGAATGACGTATGTAAACTGTATTGGTTTGAAATAAATAGGCACGGCTTATTTAAAACGGAAATGAATGAGCAAATGAAAAAACATTTCTAACACGAAAGCTTTAGTGACCAATGCTATTCACAGTATCGGTCTTTTTACGGGTTAGGTCACGTAAAAATAATAAATGTAGTAAACCCGCCTCCACCCGACACGGCCAATTAGTAAGGTTTGTCACGTGAACAAAACGTGCCAATTCGTGACAACTTCAGCACACCGGTATGTTGGAGAGCGAACCCACAACATTTAAAAACCTTACTAATTAATTGGCTGTCAGGTGCAGGCGCGTTTACGACACTTACTTATCTAACCCATAAAAACAGCTTTACTATGAAAAACATTTCATTTGGGGTTAAATCAAATGGGAGTCACAAGACATCTGGACCACCTCGAAGATAAACTCTGAAGCCCAGGAGAATACAACCTATGCAGCTCTCTCTCTCAGTCGTACTGATGTAAGTTTTCACGGCCCGATTCATTATGGTTGTTCTTCAGAGCTGTTCTTTCTGGATACGCGTGTCGAGCGCTCTCAGTCTCTTTACAGTCTATAGCGTGATAATCGCTCTTACGAGTTTTGTCAAGCCGCGGTGTCGGACTGACAAGTGGCGGCGGGCCCATTCTGAGCCGCTCAGGGTCCTCCTCGTCGTCTCCACCCACTCTGCTCCGCCGCGCCTTCGCCGCAAACACAGCGCTTATCGCGCTCTCGAGACATGTCCCCATTAGGTGCCGAGTTGCGGCCCGTATTCCGCGAGGGACGCGCGCTCGTATATTATCGCGAGCGTCTGTCTGCGCGGCCGCCCCTCGCTCGAGTCAGACTGCGGGGTGGAGGGAGCAAGGCGGCGCGCCTTCTAACTAGTGCGACGCGCGGCGCGGTGCACAGTGACGGGCCGGTCATAGCGTCGCCGGATAATCGCGGGACGTGTGCACGGCGCGCGTGTACGGGGGCGCGTGCATGCTCGGCGCGCGTGCACGGAACGCGGCGCGTGTACGGGGCGCGCGTGCGAGGGATGTGTGCGTGGGGTGCGTGCGTGCACGGAACACGCGTGCGCACGGGTCGCGCGGGCACGGAGCGGGGCAGCAGCCACTTAAGAAGGCGTGCACGTATCTGGCAGCAGCCCCGCGCACGCACGCACGCACGCACGCACGGCGCGACACTCCGCCGGGGTGATTGCTCGCCGCCTAAAATGGGGGCCAGGTAGCAAATACATTATTTTGGTGGCGGCGGGGGGGGGCTTTTAAAGCAAACATTGTAAGCATTAAATGCTACTTTTAAAAAAGAGACTTCTTCTCCCAGTTTGCTGATCATCGCTACTATACCCCGGGGGAGGCTGTGCTGCAGTAGCGGAGGCTACGCGCGCTGTTTGGAGACGTGCGCCGCATACAGAGCGCGCCGTGTGGAGACATCCACAAAGGGGAGCGGAAACAGCTGCGGCAACAGCGGCGCCTGCCTGGCACCGACTCATGCAGCGGCATGGCAGGAGCGGCACTGCTCACGATGCGCCTCACGGGAGACGAGAGGGTACACGCAACGCATTTGCCGTTCACAGGATTCCATTGCGATAGTCCTGTACAAGGGGCGGCACGCCGCCCCTCTCTAATTTGTTTATTGATAAATACATTCTACTTCCTGCTGATGACCCAAATCAACTCATCCCGCGCCGACCCGAGAGTCCCCCGTCCTCCCCGAAACCCCCCACCCTGGCCTGGCCACGTCCCCCACCCCTTCCGCGACCTCCAGGCACAAACAGTGTGTGTGTGGGGAGGAGGTCATCGTTGAATTTTGCCTGGGGCTCCAGAATAACTAAGACCGCCTCTGCTTGTAAATACGCTGCTGTATGTTTACTAACATGGGGCGGCACAGTGGCGCGGTGAGCATCGCTGCCGCCTCACAGGAAGAAAAACCCGGGTTCGTATCCCGCCTTGGGTGCTTTTCTGCGTGGAGTTTGCATGTTCTCCCCGTGTCCGCGTCTCCTCCCACAGTCCAAAGACATGCTGCTGCATCGGTTAATTGGCCTGCGGACTAAATTGCCCCCGGGGCCCTGTGATTGACTGGCGTCCCATCCTGGGTATAGCCCTGCCGTGCGCCCTGTGTCTGCCGGGATAGGCTCCGGCTCACCGCGACCCCTATACAGGATTAAGAGGTTTCTGACACTGGATGGATGGTTGGGTGAGCAGCAGAGTGGCGAGTGGTAAGGCAACCTGAGCGGGTCTTGCTCACCACCGCTCACCCACCGCTCCGCGTGACCACGCTGCGACGTATCACCCACACGGCTGTGACGATGCGAATACAGCTGGTGAACAGGTCCAGTGAGAGGGAGTGTGCGCCTGGCTGCGTGCGGGGAAGAGAGGGATGTTTCGTTACTGCTGCCCTAATGATGACGGAGAGGCCCGTGGAGGCGTGACGCGTGTCAGTGCTGCGGGGGGACGTCGGGCGAGTGTGGGAACATTGGAGAGCGCCGATCACGCACATCCATCCATTGTCGCGGTCCACCGGAGCCTATCCCGGCAGACACAGGGAGCACGGCAGGGCTATACCCAGGATGGGACGCCAGTCCATCGTAGGGCACCGCGGGGCAATTTATTCCGTGGGCCAACTAAGCTATGCAGCAGCAGGTCTTTGGACTGTGGGAGGAAACCGGAGTGCCCGGCGAAAACCCACGCGGACACGGGGGGGAGAGCATGCAAACTCCACACAGAAAGGCCCCCGAGCCGGGAATCGAACCCGAGAGCGTCTTGCTGTGAGGCGGCAGCGCTACTCACCGCGCCACCGTGCCGCTCGCCCATCACGCACATAAGCTCTTGGCTTCATAAAAAAAAGAAAATAATTCGAGATCTCAATTGTTTCAATTTCTACGTGAGGCCAATGAATTGCAGGTACCTCTTATAGCATCAGTTGTAAATAGAACATAACCCCTGTTCACAATGGTTACGAATCGGGCGCAATATTTCACTTGACCGTGTCGCAAGCGCAGTGAAAAGGCTAGGAGCGTCTCCCGACTCAGACTGGGGGGCGGCCGCCGCTCGTTGGTGGCCGGAGCCTCAGGCGGCGAATTGCACATCGCGGGGGGGTCGGCGCCCAGAGACGGAAGAGCGAGGGGGGGGGCAGGACGGGGAGACTTGCGTGTGGCTCTGAATGGATTCTGCACAGAAGTTCCCCCGTAATGAGCGAGCCGACGTGCGTCTGCCCGCCCTGTGATGTGGAACAGAACATCTCTTATCTCGAGAAGGCAACACGACATGTAATTATTCATTCTGCGATTGTGCAGAATTGAAGGGTGGGGGTGGTGGTGGTTGGGAGAGGGCGGCTCCACGCTATTGCACGGATTAGAACTCCCATCCCCCCCGCCCGCACACTACTAGTCGTGCGAGGCGCGCAAACGGGGCAATGAAAAGCAACTGTGTCCCGCAATGCGCGCGTTTGCCCGTTATCTGCAGCTGACGATGCACAACACGCGCGGCGCTCCCAGGCGCGCTCTGCACGTTGAGGCGCGGCGCGGCCTCTGTGCACGCTGCAGAGCAATCGGCGTTGCCGCATGCGTGAGCCGGTCGCTGCAGCGTGCAATTAGGAGCATGCTCCACCGAGCTCGCGTAATTACATCACGATCTCCGTGGCGCAGGGATGCTCACCACCGCGGAGCGCGTCATTCGCTCCGCGTGTGACGCGCGTTACACCTGGAGGCGCGGGGTTCCCTCCCGTCCCCGGGACCGCCGGGTCAGAGACGGTGCGAGTCGGATCGGGTCTCCAGCTCGTGCGGGGGGGCCGCCTTGTGCTGGGAGCGAGAGAACGGTCACCAAACCGCCCCCCCCCGCCACACATACACAGCCAACAGGCATCGCCTGGTCACGTGTCCGTCGCTCCAGATGTTGCTTCATTTCCACAGAGGCAGGATAAATAATAATAATACAATGTCTAACTCGCGCACATTCCTTCAGTGTCAGGGGTATTGGTTCATAGAGAGAACGACTCAGAGGCGAGAGGAAACCGCAGGGAGGCGGAGAGGGGGAAGGCAGCCATGTGGTTAGCCGGCGCCAACATTTGCCCGACACCGCATTCTACATGTTACGATGTTATCGGCCAATTAATTACATTGGAACATTTGTAAAAAGGTGTTCACTTGGTGTTTAAGTGTGTTCTTATTGCCGGTAAGGGTAAAAACTTCGTATTTTGTACTTTATTGGTCAATTAATTAATGAGTTTGTTTATTTTGAGTTGTGGGGGGGAAACAGGAGAAACCAGAGGAAACCCACGCAGAACAGAGGGGGAGAATCACACACACTGGGCCTCACACAGAAAGGCGCCCGAGGCTGAAAACGAACCGCCTCGGGCAGCACCTGCTCTCTGCGAGGTGCAGACGTTACCGCTTATGAATAAAACGTAGCATTGCACTCAAAGAAACACGATAAAGATCACAAATCATACGTTGAATAACGAAATAACGGAAATACGTAACCGGGTGTTTATGGGTCAGCGCGACGTATTTTAAGCCACAGACTGGAGGCGGCGTGCATCCTGGCCGCGTGACCCGCGGTCGGCGGCTCTGGGACACAGATGCGACGCGCTTTGTGGACCACGCCGATTATTCGAACTTCCAACCCGTGCGAGCTGAGAAGTGGCCAGTGTAACCGGGCCCAGCCTGCTATGTCTCTCTATCTCTACTTCGCAAACGGCCCGTGATTGTATGAGAGAGGCCAGGCTGACGCGACAGTTAACCGAAAGATCAGAATGACCAAATGAATGATGTGTGTGTGAATGCACTTGAAGGTATTTTCCCGAAATCTTGATGTGAACATAGGGACATTTAGCAGACAGTACCTTGAGCTTCTAAAGCTTACTTGATGCCTCGTGCCTCGTCCGGCGACGAGATGTGTGGCCCTATACTTGTTAACGTGGGATCTCTGACTCAATACTTGTTATTGCGATATCTTTAGCTCGATACTTGTTAACGTAGGATCTATGACTCGATGCTTGTTAACGTGGGATCTATGGATCGATACTTGTTAACCTGGGATATGTCTGTCCGTAGTATATCTCTTTATGGGTTACGTGACCTAACCCATAAGGAGATATACTATGGATAACATTGGTCACGAAAGCCTTCGCGATATCTGTGGCTCGATACTTGTTAACGTGGGATCTCTGCTTCGATACTTGTAAACGTGAGCTCACTGGCTCGATACTTTGCATGTTAACGAATGTCTGGAGACAGATCTGAGGTCATCCCGTGATTGATCGGCAGCGTTCCGGGAGCTTCAAAGCAAAGCCACGTGCACGCCGCGTCGCTCCTGTCATCTATATTTATTTCAACGTTCCTCACCGGGCTGACGGCGAGCGTGATGTTTTATGTAAACTAAATCTAGGCCGGAGTCGTCTCACACGGGAGTTCCACGTTTCCATTTAGAAATCTCGTTATAAATCGAAATATTATGCATGGTTGTTTTTCAGAGCTGTTATTTCGGGATAGCCGTGTCGAGCGATCTCCCTCTCTCCCTGGCGACGTTTCGCCTCCCACGTTGGAAGCCTCATCAAAAGAACAGCTCTGAAGAGCAACCATCATGAATCGAGCCGTGAAAACCTACATCTGTAGTATTATAATTATCTCATCTCATTGTCAGAAACCGCTTAATCACGTACAGGGTCGCGGTGAGCCAGAGCTTATCCCGGCAGACACAGGGCGCAAGGCAGGGTTATACCTAGGATAGGACG